>SSNS01000750.1:135982-162829 GCA_006937985.1 Aphyosemion australe | reverse complement strand
CTATTAGATTTTTACTAATCTAGCTACTGAGGTCATGGTTGATGCACATGAACCCTTTAGAGTGTGATGTGTTAGTGATTAGAGAGAGGTCTGGTCTTATGATAATAACCAAAAAGCTTCTGTTTACATGTTTTTCTGAAGGCTGGACCTTCACTAAATGTAAAACTACATCAAATTGTACAGCCAGTAACAAAATAACAATATATTTACATGTCAATAGTTTTATTTTATTATGTGCTAATGTGAATGTAGATATGTGAGGTAATGTTATAATCTTAGTTATGCTGTTTTTACCATAAAAGATGATATGTGTTATTTAGTGTGAAGTGACAAATAAACATGTTTTTCTCACAGAAATTATGGGTTTGTCATGATTTTTGGCAGATGTCTAACCCACATGCAGAGAAACACTCAGGAGATTGGAAGAGGTTATATAAAAATGATTTACTGTAGAAGGGGTGGATGATGGAGGGGTGCCGGGAACCGGAGCAGAACAATAAATGTAAGCTGAGTTGTGGAATGTAAGAAACAGAGAAAGACTGACTAGGACAGCAGGAATGTGGGACGTTGGGAACCAATTTATGATAGTCACTTCCTGCGGTAAGGTATTTACATCACTTCCTGTTTCAGTGTTCTCTCTGTGTAGCTGTTCGGTGTTTGTGGCTCGCTAAAATTGATCAGATTTCTCTGTACTGAGACATTTCTGAGGTACTGTAGCACATATGCACCCTAAAACACACATTTTCTGCTGATGCACCTAACTTTTAGGGAACCCTTTGAGTTCACACAAAGTTTTATTTGGTGTTGAAAAAGTTTGCCGGCCTAGTTAGCTTAGCCTCAGCACGACTATGGCTACTTCTGTCTCTCCTCCATCTGCTATCTCTTGCTCTGTGTGTCAGATGTTTAGTTACTCCTCTGCTTCCTTTAGTGATAATGGTACGTGTAATAAATGTCTGCATCTATAGCTTTGGAGGTGAGGATGTCAGAATTGGAGGCCCGGCTCTGCATTGTTGAAAAGCCTGTGGATAGCGATAGCTACTTAGCTAGTGCGGGGCTAACTAGATCAGAACTACAGCTGCAGTCACCTTGGGGTCTCCACGCTCTGGGGGTAGGCCTCGGGATCTCTGGGGCTACAAGCTACAAATTTCCCTGCAATAGAGCTTTCTACAGTAGCTAAAAATAGATTGCCTCAAAGCACTCTGGGAAATATGGTCATACAAACAATCTACATTTTAGTATTGATTCCTATGGGTCTGAGTCGCTCCGATCTAGCTAAAGTTATTTTTTCGTCTCCTAAAGATTTTCAAACAGCAAGGAACTTAATGCTGCTGCTGGGGGAGGTGCTAATCGGACTCTAGACACCCAGATCGGATGTTGGAGAGGACTTTTTATCCCTTTTCCAAAGCCGGTAAAGTCAATAGTATAACGCTGCAGACCCGGAGACGCCAGTTTCAGGCCGACACCACGTGAAACAGCTGGAAAGCTACACGGGCTAAGCTAAAGACAGAAGAAGCAAAGCGGTGGTAGTTTTTAAGTTGGACGAGCGGATTTTAACTGTGTGGAGCAGATCAAGAAAAGCACGTATATTTGTTACTTACATATTCCTGGAGGGGAAAGTCCTACATCCGAGAATGACCAGCCGCCGGTCGTAACGACGCTCTCAGACGTGGGGTTATCCAGGAGGAGCAGCGGAGGAGAGTTAATGCAGGACGCAGCCTTGTTAACGGAGAGTGGAGGCGGCATTGTTAACGGAGCGTTAGAGGCAGCGTTGTTAACGGAGAGTGGAGGCAGCGTTGTTAACGGAGCGTTAGAGGCAGTGTTGTTAACGGAGGAGAGTTAACAATGAGGCAGCGGTTCAGCTGAACGTCTGGGCCAAACAGCATGTCCACTGTTACGTAACAAAGAAGGACACGTGCTCGGGTGCAAAAATAAGTGAAACCATTTATTTACAAAGGGAACTGAACAATGAAAACCGGTGGCAAAACCATAACAACTGGACTGGGGGTCTCTGCTGACCAAAACACGTATGTGTGGAGACCTGAACAACTTCCCCAAAAGGTCTCTGGTCACTTAGCCTTAGCGCCAAAAATGTATTCCCCCTTAAGACTCAGTCTTCTCCTAAAAGGGGAATAAAAGCAGAGACAAGTTGTTATTTTAACACAAAAACCAAATCAAACAAAGTTCCAAACCAAAAAGCCACCGGGGAGACAACAGTCCAGAGAACCTCTGTCCTGCTGCCCCCCTGAACTGAAGACAGGCTGGCTTTTTGTAGCTGAGCCAGCCTGATTGCAACCAGGGACAGCTGGTTGAGACAATCAGTGGGAGAGGAACCAGGTGTGGCGTGCCATCTCTCACACACACACACACACACTGGAAGGGAGGAAGCCAGAGGAGAAAATAAAATATAACCACAAACAGCCCAGGGCTGTGACAGTCTTCTTTATTACCATCTTGTTTAGTCTGATGCCTGTTTTCAGCGAGAACTCAAAAATAATCTGACCTGTGTTTTCTTATTGCTGCATAATATCTCATTGTAATCAGGTCCTAGTGATTAGTGGTCCAGCATTAAACTTAGAACCATGCATTTACCTTGTTTGATCTGCTGCAAACCCAGCCAGATGGAATCCAGGTTAACGGTAATAACACATTAAAGCAGTCTGACGTCTCTGCACCTCTCGCTTCCATAACTGGAAACAATAATTGCTCAATATCAGCTTCCTCTTACTGGGTCCTTTGATCTATCTGGAAAACTTGCACATAGTTTTGATACCAGACAATCTCAAACCTGTAAAACTCACTCCCAATATGAGTTTTTGCATTTCTAGTCACGAGTCGCTGAAATTTCAAACCCATTTGCCAGCATTTGGAGCAGACATACTAGAATTGCAGGTCATGTTGCAGCTAGAAGCATCTATTCTGTCATTTATCCCAGCCTTCCTTGCTGCTGCATCAATTGTTTACCAAAGACATCTGTAGTTATATTATCCCTCTTTCAAAACAAGTCTATGAAACTCCCTCAGCTAGGTGATTTTTTTTCTTTCCTATAATGCACACTGGGAATTTCCCCAATACTCTTTTTTTTGATTAATAAAATGTACAAATATCACATTTTGCACATAAAAATAACTGCTGTGCATATTCAACTTTAAACCAGAAAGGTATTCCAGAGTCTTTGTTTCCAAAATGGCTGATTTCAATGAGTTTGTTCAACTCTTGGTATTTTCACCTTGTAATACAATGTCACCATCAATGGATACCTTAGTTAACCTTGGAAACTGCAGGTTTTGGGACTTAGGTCAATGAAGCAGGAATAATTTGGTCACGCACATAAAACAGGGAGAAAGAACTCCCTTCTTTGTTGGTTTACCATATATCTGCACTCCTTGTAGCACACAGGTGAAAAGAGTGACAAAATAAAAACATTTTCAAGAAATCAATGAAATAAAATTTGGAAGAACACCTGCACAGGAGGTTTACTTCGTAGATCTTGTTACTACGATGATGGAGTCAGACCCCTTAATCCGCACTTCACCCAAGTCTGCAGCGATGCGAACTTGGGTGAAGTGCGGATTAAGGGTGCAAAAGGGGCGTGGTCAACTTCCGCACTTGAGAATCAGGACACTCTACGCACTCGCACCCCTAGCCGGGAACGCGCAATTGAAGGGCGCAAGGGTGCAAGTGCAAGTATTGGGATTGGGCCCAAGACTGTCATATGAAAGTGGGGAGAGAGTTCCAGAGGACAGGTGCAATATACATAAAGGCCCACTCCCCTCTCACTTTATAGTTCATTTTGGGAATCCGCAGCAGCGTTTGGTCAGCTGACCTCAAAGAGCGCGCTGGCACATAGGGTGTGAGAAGCTCTGATATGTAGGAAGGTGCGAGGCCATTCAATGCCTTATAGACAAAGGCCCAATCCCAATACTGGCACTTCCACCCTTGCACCCTTCATTTGCGTGTTCCTGGCCAGGGGTGCAAGTGCGTAGGGTGTCCCGATTCTCAAGTNCGTTTGGGTCTGCCAGGTCTGACCGGCATCTTCCCCCACCATCGAAGCCAACTCACCACCAGGTAGTGGTCAGTTGACAGCTCCGCCCCTCTCTTCACCCGAGTGTCCAAGACATGCGGCCGCAGATCAGATGAAACGACAACAAAATCGATCATCGACCTGCGGCCTAAGGTATCCTGGTGCCAAGAGCACATATGGACACCTTTATGCTTGAACATGGTGTTTGTTATGGA
Organism: Aphyosemion australe; assembly: GCA_006937985.1. Lineage (NCBI taxonomy): Eukaryota > Metazoa > Chordata > Actinopteri > Cyprinodontiformes > Nothobranchiidae > Aphyosemion > Aphyosemion australe. Next base: position 158,593 of record SSNS01000750.1, on the reverse strand, counting down.
CAATCCATGACGAGCACAGAAGTCCAATAACAGAACACCACTCGGATTCAGATCAGGGGGGCCGTTCCTCCCAACCACACCTCTCCAGGTCTCACTGTCATTGCCCACGTGAGCATTGAAGTCCCCCAGCAGAACGAGGGAGTCACTCGAAGGAGCGCTTTCCAGTACCCCCTCCAGGGACTCCAAAAAGGGTGGGTAGTCTGAGCTGCAGTTTGGTGCATAAGCACAAACCACAGTCAGGACCCGTCCCCCCACCCGAAGACGGAGGGAGGCTACCCTCTCGTTCACCGGGGTAAACCCCAACGTACAGGCACCAAGATGGGGGGCAAGAAGTATGCCCACCCCTGCTCGACGCCTCTCAGTGGGAGCAACTCCAGAGTGGTAGAGAGTCCAGCCCCTCTCAAGGAAACTGGTTCCAGAGCCAGAGCCATGCGTTGAGGTGAGTCCAACTATATCTAGTCGGAACCTCTCAACCTCACACACCAACTCCGGCTCTTTCCCCACCAGAGAGGTGACATTCCACGTACCAAGAGCCAGCTTCTGTAGCCGAGGATCAGACCGCCAAGGTCCCCGCCTCCGGCTACCGCCCTTTCCACATTGCACCCGACCCCTTTGGCCCCTCCCACGGGTGGTGGGCCCATGGGAAGGGGGACCCACGTCTCCTCTTCGGGCTATGCCCGGCCGGGCTCCATGGGTAAAAGCCCGGCCACCAGGCGCTCGCCAGTGTGCCCCACCTCCAGGCCTGGCTCCAGAGGGGGGCCCCGGTGACCCGCGTCCGGGCGAGGGAACACTGGTTCCATTTATTGAACTCATCATAAGGGGTATTTTGGGCTGCGCTTTGTCTGATCCCTCACCTAGGACCTGTTTGCCATGGGTGACCCTACCAGAAGCATAAAGCCTCAGACAACTTAGCTCCTAGGATCATTGGGACACTCAAACCCCTCCACCACGATAAGGTGGCAACCCAGGGAGGCGTAAAAACGTAAAATTAAAGTTAATTAAAAATCGTCCTAAATAATCGAGATCTCAATTTCAGTCAAAATAATCACGATTATCATTTTTGCCATATTCGAGCAGCCCTAGCTTACAGTTGTGTGTACAAGGAGAACAGGAAGGAACTCAACACACAGCCCTGTGGGACTCCTGTGCTGTGGGACAGAGAGGAGTTGGGGGGGGCTAATTTAACATACTGCGGTGGGTTTGTTAAAAAGTCTTGAATCCAGGGGCAGATGTTGTGCTCGAGGCCAAGGTCAGACATCTTGTTGAATAGTCTGCTGGGGAGGATGTTGTTGAATGCAGACCTGTAGTCCACTATAGCAGCCTTGCATATGTACCTGGTTGTTCCAGGTGTACCAGAACAGTGTGGAGGGTGGTAGTGATGGCATCTTCTGATGATCGGTTAGTTCTGTTGGCATATTGATGGGTGTCGGGGGAAGGGGGCAGGGATTGGCAGCCTTGATGTGTTTCAGCACTAGTCTTTCCATACACTTCATAATGAGAGGTGTTAAAGCTACAGGCCTGTAGTCATTATGGCTCGTTATTGCAGACTTTTTGGGTATCGGTACTATTGTGGAGGTTTTTAGGCAGGTAGGGACAGAGCACTGGGACAGCGACATGTTGAAGATGTCTGTGAAGACCTTAGCCAGCTCCACTGCAGTCACGTAGCACCCTTCCAGGAATGACATCTGGACTAGCTGCTTTCCCCGTGTTAACACCTCTGAGTTTAAGCTGTACATTAGCAGTCTACAGGATGACCACCTGGCTGTTGCTTGTTGGTGCTGCAGATGGAGTCATGGTTCCAGGACTCATCACATTATGGCAGCCAATGAAGCAGTCTGACATTGTTGTTGGATGGTGAGTTGGTGCTGATTTGATTTGTGATGTGCCGTGTCCCTTGCCATGCATGTTGTGGGTCTGAGTTGTCAAAGTGGCTCTCAATCCTCCTCCTGTAAGCCATCTTGGCCTCTCTGATGCCCCTCTTCAACTCTGACCTGGCAGCACTGTATTGTTGAGCATCACCAGACCTGAAAGCTTCGTTACGGGCCTTGAGCAGGAACCTGTCATTGGTCATCCGTAGCTTGCTGTTGGTTAAGGTGCAGATTTTCTTTGTTGTTGTAACAGTATCCATGCAAAGTTTCATGTAAGAAAGAATCAAGGAAGTGTAGGTCTTGATATTTTCGTCTTTGAAAATGGACCAGTTGGTACTATCAAAGCAGTCCTGTAGCTGTTCTGATGCTCCTCCAGGCCATGCTCCTGTCTGTTAGGAACTTCATTTGCAGAAGAAAGTGCCAGCACAAGCCCATAAAAGCAATTGATTAAAAGGAATATTAAAGTAATTTCAATTTAGTCCAATCTAAAGTCACTTGGAGTGTGGTGTAGCACTTAACAGTCGAATTGAGGAGGGGAGGAAGCTGGAGGAAGCTCTCTTAGTTTTCAGTGAGAGGGCCGTTAACCAATGACTTGATTGGCAACATGGTATAGTATGAGTGAAGAGCATGTGAGGAATCTGTGGAAATCTGGGAACCTTTCCTGAAGGCTCTAGTCTTATAGATGATGGTGAGTGGCTGCTGCTGCTGACGTATGGTTTTGCTGATTATTTTTATAATTTTATTGAGCCTGTTGCAGTGAGCTAGAGTGAGTGAACCAAACCAGGCAATGATGTTGAATGTGAGGATGGATTCAATGAAACGTCTATAAAAAGCAGCAAGAATGGATTGGTGAAACTGGTTTGCAGAGTTTACGAAGGAAATAGAGACAGTGTTGACATTTAGCAAAAATGTGTTTAGTGTTGAGTTGGAATGTGAGTTTATGATCAATTATGAAGCTGAGGTATTTGTATGAGTGAACCTTTTCAATAGTTTAACTGTTTACAGTGAGTGAGGGGGAAGAGGATGGGCTGTGATGAAAGTGAATGACAATTTCTTTGGTCTCGGAGACATTCAAGTCCAGACAGTTCTCTGGACACCACAGTGAAAATAGGTCCAGTTCAGCTTGTAGTAGTCCATCTGTGTTGATAGTGTCCATGATGAGTGTGTCATCTGAATATTAATGATGACTGAACCTTGTGGAGAACCAGTAGAGATTGACCTGACAGATAAACTATTGTTTGAGAGGAATGATCAAGAAAGAAGCAGCAAAAACTTGATTGTTTAAATATATGCTGCCTAATAACTATTTTTTAAATTTCCTATTAGATTTTTACTAATCTAGCTACTGAGGTCATGGTTGATGCACATGAACCCTTTAGAGTGTGATGTGTTAGTGATTAGAGAGAGGTCTGGTCTTATGATAATAACCAAAAAGCTTCTGTTTACATGTTTTTCTGAAGGCTGGACCTTCACTAAATGTAAAACTACATCAAATTGTACAGCCAGTAACAAAATAACAATATATTTACATGTCAATAGTTTTATTTTATTATGTGCTAATGTGAATGTAGATATGTGAGGTAATGTTATAATCTTAGTTATGCTGTTTTTACCATAAAAGATGATATGTGTTATTTAGTGTGAAGTGACAAATAAACATGTTTTTCTCACAGAAATTATGGGTTTGTCATGATTTTTGGCAGATGTCTAACCCACATGCAGAGAAACACTCAGGAGATTGGAAGAGGTTATATAAAAATGATTTACTGTAGAAGGGGTGGATGATGGAGGGGTGCCGGGAACCGGAGCAGAACAATAAATGTAAGCTGAGTTGTGGAATGTAAGAAACAGAGAAAGACTGACTAGGACAGCAGGAATGTGGGACGTTGGGAACCAATTTATGATAGTCACTTCCTGCGGTAAGGTATTTACATCACTTCCTGTTTCAGTGTTCTCTCTGTGTAGCTGTTCGGTGTTTGTGGCTCGCTAAAATTGATCAGATTTCTCTGTACTGAGACATTTCTGAGGTACTGTAGCACATATGCACCCTAAAACACACATTTTCTGCTGATGCACCTAACTTTTAGGGAACCCTTTGAGTTCACACAAAGTTTTATTTGGTGTTGAAAAAGTTTGCCGGCCTAGTTAGCTTAGCCTCAGCACGACTATGGCTACTTCTGTCTCTCCTCCATCTGCTATCTCTTGCTCTGTGTGTCAGATGTTTAGTTACTCCTCTGCTTCCTTTAGTGATAATGGTACGTGTAATAAATGTCTGCATCTATAGCTTTGGAGGTGAGGATGTCAGAATTGGAGGCCCGGCTCTGCATTGTTGAAAAGCCTGTGGATAGCGATAGCTACTTAGCTAGTGCGGGGCTAACTAGATCAGAACTACAGCTGCAGTCACCTTGGGGTCTCCACGCTCTGGGGGTAGGCCTCGGGATCTCTGGGGCTACAAGCTACAAATTTCCCTGCAATAGAGCTTTCTACAGTAGCTAAAAATAGATTGCCTCAAAGCACTCTGGGAAATATGGTCATACAAACAATCTACATTTTAGTATTGATTCCTATGGGTCTGAGTCGCTCCGATCTAGCTAAAGTTATTTTTTCGTCTCCTAAAGATTTTCAAACAGCAAGGAACTTAATGCTGCTGCTGGGGGAGGTGCTAATCGGACTCTAGACACCCAGATCGGATGTTGGAGAGGACTTTTTATCCCTTTTCCAAAGCCGGTAAAGTCAATAGTATAACGCTGCAGACCCGGAGACGCCAGTTTCAGGCCGACACCACGTGAAACAGCTGGAAAGCTACACGGGCTAAGCTAAAGACAGAAGAAGCAAAGCGGTGGTAGTTTTTAAGTTGGACGAGCGGATTTTAACTGTGTGGAGCAGATCAAGAAAAGCACGTATATTTGTTACTTACATATTCCTGGAGGGGAAAGTCCTACATCCGAGAATGACCAGCCGCCGGTCGTAACGACGCTCTCAGACGTGGGGTTATCCAGGAGGAGCAGCGGAGGAGAGTTAATGCAGGACGCAGCCTTGTTAACGGAGAGTGGAGGCGGCATTGTTAACGGAGGAGAGTTAACAATGAGGCAGCGGTTCAGCTGAACGTCTGGGCCAAACAGCATGTCCACTGTTACGTAACAAAGAAGGACACGTGCTCGGGTGCAAAAATAAGTGAAACCATTTATTTACAAAGGGAACTGAACAATGAAAACCGGTGGCAAAACCATAACAACTGGACTGGGGGTCTCTGCTGACCAAAACACGTATGTGTGGAGACCTGAACAACTTCCCCAAAAGGTCTCTGGTCACTTAGCCTTAGCGCCAAAAATGTATTCCCCCTTAAGACTCAGTCTTCTCCTAAAAGGGGAATAAAAGCAGAGACAAGTTGTTATTTTAACACAAAAACCAAATCAAACAAAGTTCCAAACCAAAAAGCCACCGGGGAGACAACAGTCCAGAGAACCTCTGTCCTGCTGCCCCCCTGAACTGAAGACAGGCTGGCTTTTTGTAGCTGAGCCAGCCTGATTGCAACCAGGGACAGCTGGTTGAGACAATCAGTGGGAGAGGAACCAGGTGTGGCGTGCCATCTCTCACACACACACACACACACTGGAAGGGAGGAAGCCAGAGGAGAAAATAAAATATAACCACAAACAGCCCAGGGCTGTGACATCCACCTAAACGTCCACGAAAAAGGCTTTTGACCAGAGGTGAGTGGAATATAAAAAGTAGGGACACAAATGATAACCTGACAGTTAAAAAATTACCTTGAGAAAATGTTACTTGAGCACTGAGTAATGAACTTATTTTTATATTACTCAAGAAGGAGCCGTGATTGGAATAATGGCGTTTAAAACAACAGTGTTGCTAGCGGGGGTTAGTTTTTACTTTCACTTTCATTTGAGCTAGCGCTTCAGTTCTGGTGATTGATATTTAGCAGGGTCGCCATCAAGAAAAGCTCTCTGGTATATATTTTTTTTTTGTCAAAACAACTTCCTCCATTTTATGCCTTCATATCGATGTCAAAACGCTCTGAAACTGTATATTTTCTATTGTTAATGCAGCTTATCAGTATGACCCTTCCCAGAAGCCTTTGCGTGGTGACGTCAACTGTAGAATACCCTATTCAAATCTTGGTTGATCAAAAATCCCAAATCTCTGTTTACATGGACACTAACTGGAATGATTGGATCACGCCGCGAGGCCCGCACCATAGCTTGCGCATATGCAGACTTGTCTTTCCCGGAAGAGAAATTGTAAACAAACACCATCTTGTTCGCACATCTTTATCCCTTGCATTTTATTTTCTTATTCTCTAGCTTCGGTGAATTCCCACTTCCTGCATCTTTAGATGCACTTTAGTGTATAACTCGGCATTTTTAGTCGTTTGGCCATCGAGACGTTCAGTAATATTGAACTCCCGTAGTATTTCCAGTAAAAAATAGCGTCCGCAACATATCACTTCAGTTTACCGCCCGCCATGTTTTCGATCTGTCCTGAGCATGCATTTGCACACATGCGCAGTGGGCATTATTTTACCCCAACGATCCGAATGGTTGTTTACATGGACGCCAATCGGATTGACGATCGGACAAAACCACCTCTCTCAATCGGAATGAAATTTCATTCGGATCAGAATATATATTAATAGGGCGTTCAATCCGATTACTTGAGCCCATGTAAATGTAGCTAGTGATTCACAGCACCGCCATCAACCCCCCCACCCCCACCCCACGTGTGCCATCAGTTTCCCAGTTGGAAAAACGAGTCGTTTAAAAGCGCGTGCGCACGAGCACACAAACAAGCCAACAAACCACTAGGAGAAGAGCAGACTCAAGCACCAGCAGGCTGGAGGATTTCCTGTCCACCACGATCACCAGAAAAAAACAGGGAGGAGGAGTTATTTTTTCAAGGAGACGAGTGGCTCCGAGCCCTAACGTGTCATATCGGCAGGTGAGTGGTTGCGCCAGGTAGAGGTGCAACCACTCACCGGTGGTCCAGTCTAGTTTTTATCTTCTGAGGCAACTGGCAAGGGTCAAACAATATTTGCCGATGGCTGTCTTTGAACAGGTTATTCATTTGTTTGTCTCTTGTCGGCTGGACTTCTGCAATTGGCCTAGACCATTCATCTCTAAACCGTTCACAATTGGTGCAAAATGCAGCAGCCCGTCTTTTAACAGGAACAAGGAAGCATGAACATATCACTCCAGTGCTTGCTTGCTTCCCTCCACTGGTTACCAGTTCATTATAGGATTCATTTTAAATGACTGCTTTTTGTCTATAAATATCTCCATGGTCTGGCCCCACCCTAAATAGATGATGTATTGTCAACATACTCTCCTGCCAGGAATTTGAGGTCAGGTTCTCAGTCATTGTTATTGATTCCAAAGGCTCTTCTTAAGACACGAGGAGACAGAGCATTTTCTGTGGCCGGCCCAAAGCTCTGGAACAACCTTCCTTTACAGCTCAGAACTTCTCAGAGTTTGGATGCGTTTAAGGCATTGCTTAAAACGTATTTCTTAGACCTGGCTTTTAATATTGGCTAATTCTTTGTTATTTTTATCATTTTATTGATCTTTTATTAAAGTCTGTTGTTGTTAATGTTGTTTTTATTTTTTTTAGCTTGCTGCTTTTATGGTTTTATGTTTTTAGTCTTTTTTTCTTGTTGGCATGTTCATCAGGGGTGTGTATGTACAGCACTTTGGGTTGCGGGAGCAACAGTAAGTGTGCTTTATAAATACATTTGACCTTGACCAGGTAGGGGTGTGGCCGAGACTCAGCTGGAGTCAAGTGCAGCGCAGCCACGTAGTACGGTTGAGACATCGTCACCCTGCAGCTCTATAGCCATCAGCTGTGCCTGTGGCTGATTCTAAATCAGTGTGGAGCAGAGTTTTAATCTGAAGATGGATATAGAATTACGTTTTTTTGCCTGTAATATTAAATTCCTCTTAGGCGACTGCTCATTTCCTTTTGTGCCTCTCCCCTGGGTTCTATTCTAGGTCCACTCCTTTTTTCCAATCTATATTCTTCCACTGGGAAACATCCTAGCTAAACATGGCTTGCACTATCACATCTATGTGGATGACTGTGAGATTTATTTGGCCTTAAATCAGTCAAGTTCCATTAATCAGCTTCTAGAATGTCTCTCAGAAATTAAAACCTGGCTAGTTTACAACTTCCTAAAACTCAATGACAATAAGACCGAGGCCATTCTTTTCAAATCAAAAAATAATTTGCATAGATCTGCTGCCTTTGATATCTCCTCCCTAAACCTTAATCCCTGTGTGACCTGCCTTGGGGTTAAACTGGATGCTGATTTGTCAATATCTGCACATGTTAATGCCACTGTTAAATCCTTTTTTTCCCCAGCTTCGTTGCCTTACCCGACTAAAGCCCATTCTTAAGAGGCCACACCTAGAATATGTTATTCATGCATTTATCTCCTCCAGACTGGACTATTCCAACTCAGTTCTCATCGTAAGTGCATCCGCCCCCAACCGTCTACAGAAAGTCCAGGAGCGTGCTTTCGTTTTTGCTGCTCCCAGACTCTGGAACACACTCCCGCTGGTGGTGCGCCAGGTTTCTTCGCTGGCAAAGTTCAAATGTAGCCTACATATATATATATATATATATATATATATATATATATATATATATATATATAAATGGTTAAAAAAAAATTTCGTAAAAATGGAAAAATTTAAAATAAAACCTGAAGGAAGACAAAAACTAATAAGAAAATGTAATACAGGATCCCAGGAAAAGCTGAATTTGCAAAAACAGTGGCATGAAAAGAAGTCAGAAAGAATCATCAGGAGGTCCCACCAAAGCCACCTGAACAGGTGAGTTTCTAAAGGAGACCACTAAGTCCATTGATCTCAGGCTCAGGGGGAGAGAGTTCCAGAGTCTGGGGGCCACAGCAGCAAATGATCTGTCACCTTGGGTCTTTATCCTGGTGTGCTGCACAACCAGTAGGCTTTGATCACTGGACCTCAGGGACCTGCTGGGGGTGTAGGGACTGAGAAGATCACCAATGTATGATGGTGCTTGTCCATGTAAGGCCCTAAAAACCAGAACCAGGATCTGGAAATGAACCCTGAAGTTAACCGGCAGCCAGTGAAGCTGGAAGAGGATCGGGGTGACGTGGGTGTGTTTGGAGGACTTGGTCAGCAGCCTAGCACAGGCATTCTGGACCACCTGTAGATGGTTCAGGGAGGTTCTGCTCAGACAAGGGAAAAGCCAGTTGCAGTAGTCTGAGTGTGAGGAGATGAAGGTGTGGAGAACAATCTCCAGTTCAGAGCGGGACAGAATGGGACTCAGCTTAGCAATGTTCCTGAGATGGAAGAAGGAAGAGCAAACAAGAGAACTGACATGAGAATCCAGTGTGAGAGCTGGGTCAAAGGTCACACCAAGGTTCCTGACAGATGGTTTGGTGTGAGAAGCAAGCTGACCAAGAGAGTCTCTGACTTTGGGAACCAGCTTGTCTGGGGCACAGATGAGGATCTCACTCTTGTCTTCATTCAGCTGTAGAAAGTTCCCAGCCATCCAGGTTTTAATAGAGTCTAAGCAGCTGTGCAGCAGCTGCAGCGTAGACATCTCATGGGGCTTAAAGGAGATGTACAGTTGGATGTCATCTGCATAAAGAAGGTAGGAGATTCCTTTAAAAGAGCTCAGGATGTGCTGGAGAGGGAGCAGATAGAGGAGGAACAGTAGAGGCTCCAGTACAGAACCTTGTGGGACACCAAGAGTGAGGGAGGTGGTGGAGGACCGAAATTTGGAGATGTCCACAGAGAAGGAATGCTCTGACAGATAAGAGGAGAACCACTCCAGAGCAGTTCCTGAAAGGCCTACCCAGTCTCTCAGCCTATCCAGTAGCAGGTGATGGTCAACAATGTCAAAGGCTGCAGTCAGGTCCAGCAGAACCAGAACAGAACATTCCCCTGCATCACTGTGAGTGTTATGGCTGCCACTGTTTGTGATGCTGAGACAGTGCTACAGTCCTCCGTTCAGCACCTCGGACAGCTTCGCCCTGATGGCTCTGCATTTCTGTTTCAGCACTGCAGACAGCGCCAGAGCAGAGGACTCGCACAGAATAGAATAGAATAGAATAGAATAGAATAGAATAGAATAGAATAGACTTTATTGTCGTTGTACAGGGTACAGCGAAATTGGAGTGCCACTCCATTTGGTGCAGGATAAATGTAAAATCAACACAATCAATCAAATCAATTTCAATCAAATAAATGTAAAAATCAACAGTAATATGTGCAAACAGCTGCTCTCAATCAGCTGATGAGCCTCTCTCTTTTAAAAAGTAGCCAGCTGCATGTAATCAGGGGAGGTGTATGGCGTTTCGAATGAGGTTTCTGAGCAGGAGGTGTTTGACTACCTGTGTGGGGCGGCTGTGATGGCTGTTCGTTGGCTGGGGTTTAACGCGCGTGGGTCTACCCCTCTGCTGGTCACTTTCGATGCGGAGGAGCTCCCTGCTTGTGGCAGGTTGGGTTTCATTAGTTACGCAGTCAGGGCGTACGAGGAGCCTCCTTTGCATTGTTTTAGGTGTCAGGTGTGATGGGGGTGAGGTGTCGGAGGTGTGGTGGTGACCATGACGGCAAGAGTTGTGATCTACCGCTCCGCTGTTGTAACTGTGGTGGGGCCCAATCCACTGATTTATAGAGGTTGTGTGGCTTATAGGGAGGCGGTGGAGGTGGGAAAGTTTCAGGTGGAGCGTAAGGTGTCTTATGCTGAGGCGGTGCGTCGGGTGGGGGTGAGGATTGGTGATGCCTCTGGGCCTGGTGCTGTACCTGTAGTCGATGGTGGAGGGGATGAGGGGGCGTGTGGTGGTGGTGAGGGGTAAGCGGAAGTTTTTGGCGTTCCTGGTTGAGGCCTTGTGGAGGGTGAAGAATGGGGCGTCCAACAAGTCCGATGTGGCTCCATGGAGGAGGGTGATGGTGGTGGGAGTTCGAGCGTGGGGTGAGCCTCCTTGTGGGGGTTCGTGTGAGATCACTGAGGTGTGTGCTGGTGGGGGAATTTTGTTGATGGTGGTTTTGTGAGTGTACGGGGTGGGGTAGTTTGTGTGCCTGTTGTGCGTGGCGGGTTGTGCTGGCTCCGTGTGTTGGCTGTTGTGGCAGCAATGCGCCTTTAGGCGTCCAGCCTGCCTAATTCATTGAAGAAGAAAAGAAGAAGTAATCAGGGGAGAAGAGAATTTGTTTGAGAGTTGTGTGGAAACTTGTGGTCTTTTCTTCCCCTCGGTAAATTGACTTTGACTAGTGTTTTGGATAAGCTTTGTGCTTGGCAATAACTTGAGTGAGTTTTTGTATTTCCTTTAGGTTTGACTTTTAGAGAAGCCTTGCTTTGGCGTGCTTTTACAGCATTCTGACATAGTGACAAAGATGATATACAAGAAGACTGGAGGAAAACATTGATTTATTTCACCAGTGGAGGTAGAAGATTAACAAGTGCAGCAATGATTGTAACTAAACTGCTCACAAAAATTAAAGGAACACTTTAAAGAAACACATTAGATACATCAGATCTCAATATGAAGTTGGATATCTATACAAATAACGACAGGGCAATGTCTTAGGAACAAAAGGATGCCAAGTCTTTTAATGGAAATGAAAGTTTTCAGCCTACAGAGGGCTCAATTGTGTAGACACCCTAAAATCAGAGTGAAATGAAGATGTGGCAGGCTAGTCCATTATTTCAAAAACTTAATTTCTGCAACTCAAAATGCTTTTCAGTATCTTGTGGCCCCCACGAGCTTGTGTGCATGCTTGACAACGTCGGGGCATGCTCCTAATGAGACAACGGATGGTGTCTTGTGGCATTTCCTCCCAGATCTGTGTGAAGGCATCCCTGAGCTCTTGTACAGTCTGAAGAGCAACCCTGGCGCCGCCTAATGGACCCAAACATAATGTCCCACAGATGTTCTATTGGGTTTAAGTCAGGGGATCGTGAAGGCCATTCAATTGATTCAATTCCTTCATCCTCCAGGTACTGCCTGCATACTCTTGCCACATGAGGCCGGGCATTGTCGTGCATCAGAGAAAACCAGGACCTACTGCATCAGCGTAGGGTCTGACAAAGGGTTCAAGGATTTCATCTGGATACCTTATGGCAGTCAGAGCACCATTTCCTAGGCAGTAGAGGTCTGTGCGTCCCTCCATGGATATGCCTCCCCAGACCATCACTGACCCACCACCAAACCTGTCATGTTGAACGACGTTGCAGGCAGCATAACGTTCTCCTTGTCTTCTCCAGACTCTTTCACGTCTATCACAGGTGCTCAGGGTGAACCTGCTCTCGTCTGTAAAAAGTACAGGGCGCCAGTGGCGGACTTGCCAATTCTGGTGTTCTTGAGCAAATGCCAGTGGAGCTCTACGGTGCTGGGCAGTGAGCACAGGGCCCACTACAGGACGTCGGGCCCTCAGGCCATCTTCATGAAGTCTGTTCCTGATTGTTTGGGTAGAGACATTCACACCAGTGGCCCTCTGGAGGTCATTCTGTAGGGCACGAGCAGTGCTCAGCCTGTTCCGCCTTGCACAAAGGAGCAGGTATCGGTCCTGCTGATGGGTTGTGGACCTTCTACGGCCCTGTCCAGCTCTCCGAGAATAACCGCCAGTCTCCTGAAATCTCCTCCATGTTCTGGAGATTGTGCTGGGAGACACATTAAACCTTCTTGCTGCAGCACGTGTGGATGTGCCATCCTGGAGAAGTTGGACAACCTGTGCAACTTCTGTAGGGTTAAGGAATGGCCTCATGCTGCCAGTAGAGATAATTACTCAAGCCAAAACTAGCACGAGTGGAAAACCAGCCAAAAAAGATCAAGAGGGAGAAACTTGAAATGACCTCCACATGTTAAACCAGTCCTGCTTTGAGGGTTTTGTAATTGTTGCCACTTTAGTGCACCTGTTGTTAAGTCCATGAACACCAATACAGCTGAAAGTGATTAACAATGCCCTCAGCTGCTTAATCAACCAGAAAATTATCAGACAGGTTTAATTGATTTCATGCCAGGCCCAATAAAAAAGTGTTCCTTTAATTTTTGTGAGCAGTGTACATTGTCAGCACTATTGACCAGTCCAAGATCCCATGTTGAGTTCAGAATCTGAAATTTCTTCATTCGACCAATAGCCCGTTCAACCTGTTTAAAACAAAGGAAAATGTATGTTTAATATACATATAAATCAGCAGATGTGTACATTTTAATTACATTTCATTTTCATTGAGTTTATTTTCAATGGAGCACTTTGACAAATACATAATGCACTTTTTTATTTATGTTTTGAGGCAAGACTGAATGTTCTTAAATTATTACTTCTTGGGCTCAAATATTTTCAAAATGTTATTAAAAATAATTGTTGGTTATCACTGAAACTGTATACTTGTCTAATTTTGAAACCTGGTTTGCACACTTCAGATCATATGTTTATGAATCTAGACCAGGGGTTCCCAAATTGGGGGTCGGGACCCCCAAGGGGGTCCCCATAACATTCCAGGGGGTTCCCAAAATGTTGTCTTTGCTGAGGTTGTGAGGTTAACAAGATTTTATTTGTAAAAATTACATTTATAAAATTCCAATAACACACCCTACAGTATAATCAGAACTCCGTATAAAAGTTATAACTCTGTATGTCTGTAGAAAGTTTGTAAATCATCACATTTAATGTGTTTATTCATGTAGGTGTTGGGGGTCCTGGCTTGTCTTGGACAAGGGCAAGGGGGTCCCCAAAGAAAAACTTTTGGGAACCCCTGATCTAGACAGACTGAATGACAACTTAGAGTTTTCAGTTATTCTTTCTTTATCCCCCTCAAGTCAAATGTTTTGGAAATAAGTATTGATAAAAAGGGAATATTTTAATATACATTAAATTTAGAGCAACAGTTTAAACTCACATGAATTCTGATGTTGGCGATTTTCCTTGAATTGATGACTTCCTTGTGGCTGAGCTGATTTTTGCCCTTTGTGAATGCAGGGATGACCAGACTCGCCCCTCTGTAGAGAAGTTCTTCTCGAATAAGAAATCCTCGATCTGCCATAACCTTCAATACAATCATAAAAATAATTAAATGCTGCTACAAATATTTTATATGGGTTTTGGATGGGGATAGATTAACATGTTATAAAAGTAAGCAAATTATCTGCCACCATGTTCAAGCTGTTCCAGGAAGCCACTGTTGATTGTCAGCTCCTTGTCTGATACCCGGCCTCCCCAGCACTTGGACAGGAAGCAAACTGCCCCTGTTGGAGTAATTCCCACCAACTGTTTCAATGTGTTGTGATGTTTGTATTTGGAGTATGTGATATTTCGAGCTAGCAGATTGGATGGCCTCTATGAATATCTCACTGCAGTCAATTATAACTCGAGTGTTTTTGTATTGTCTGGAGCGCTTGAAAGCTTTCGGCAGGTTTCTTAGGATTTCCCCTTTTTCTGGCCACACTATCAAGAACTTCAGGGCATCAGCCATGGCAGAACTTCCAATATTCACAATCTTTGTCACTTGGTCAGCACTTATCTTGAACCTGACAAGAAAACAAGATTAATTAATAGAAATCATGGTTAAATATATTTGTGATGTAAAACAGTGGTGGATTAACTTCTAAATGCTTCACTTTAAGTGATGGCAACCACACTCACAGCCAGTGATTCTCACCTGTATGCTAGGTCCTTGTTCTGCAGTCCCAGCCTAAGCTTCATTAGAAGAAGCAAGACCTTGTCTGTGATGCTCAATTTCTTGCAAAAGGAGAGCGTTTGACGAGCAGAGACCACTTTAACAATCCAATTAAATAGATCCCGACTTCTGAGACCTTAAACAAAATGTGGTATTAATTTGGATTATGTCCATCACATCGGGGGTACAATGCTTGCTGATACACATTAAACAGTCAGATGGCATTAACTGCAAAAGTGGTGTACAAGTGTATTTCACTTGATTTTGAGCAGATACGATTAATGTTATTGGAATATTTCAACAATAATTCAATTAAATAATATCATATGTATTTCATAGAAATAATATATTATATATTGAACTTAATACGTGATTACAAATGTAATTTTCAGTGCATGATACTAAATGATAAAGTGCAAAATTAAATGTTTCCACTGGCAGATTTTTTTCTATGATCTGCTCAAATCAAGGGCAAATACACTTTAAGGAAATTTTACTTATTTTTACATCACATTTGTTTGTGGTTAGTGATAATCAACTTAAACCTGTGAAATACTTGAGTTGTTCCTCGCTCAGATTGTTGGCAGTGAATTTCTCGTTTTCCAGATCTTCTTGGAGTTCTGTGCACTTCTCATTGTAGTAGCTACACAGCTGCTGGTTGCTGCACCAGAAGTTCGTCTGTCAGTCTGTTGTTCTCTGCTTTGAGCTGCTGAATTATTGCTGCCTGATCACAACAACTGGCGCTGGTTTGTGTGGCCTTTTCGTTTTCTGCAGAATCAGAATGCGTTTATTGTAAATGCGTCACATACAACCAAATAACTCTGGCACCTGAAGGGAGATCGGAATCAATAATGTCCATGCTTTCATCATGACCCAGATCCGGACCCGTAGCAGAACTAGACGTGAAAGGCATTTCTGATAATCGTTGCCTTTTGATCCTCCGTTCATAACGCTGGAACGCTTTATCTTTCGCTTTCAGCTTTTGCGATCCAGGATAGCCCATGTTAATGTGAGGAACATAGTCAGGGTGCTGTGGATCGGTGTTTGGGACACCTGGATCAGAACGCAAAAAGAAAATATGACTGTGGATTTTAAAATGCGCATACTTTATTTTTTTCTTTTTGTCATCTCTAAATAACAAATCGAAAGGTCTTACTGTGAAAAAAATGAGCTTCACAAACTCTGTCACTTGCTGTAGGAATCCAGGCTTTTGTAGCATCCGGGTTTAATCTCCTGATTGCCCGCAACCATTTAATCCTTTTTTCGCGGTTATTTTCGGAGGGAATTCGAAAAAACTTTTTATCAGACCCCCAACAGGCCGTAAAATCACACAGCACGAATGAACCATCTGCTTCTCTAAATCCTCCTCCAGAAGTGCAAAACAACAGAATTCTAGGTAAAATACACAGTCTCTTGCCACCCAGGTCCTATGATGCAATGCGAAAAATATAAACATTGACGTCACATAAGATCCTCCTATAGGGTTTGATTGACCCTTTTTCTTGGCCATGTGGAGCTCAGAAGAAGAGTTATCCATACTGCAAAGCAGGATTTTGATAGAACAATCCAAGGTCTTTTCCTTTTTTGGATGGCTTTTCCAACAAACTCATAGGACCTGCTAAACTGTGTGTCTGCACCGTGACAGCCATCTTGTTTTGTTGGATCAATGTTGCAGAAAGTTCACACTGTAGCCAAACTGTTTCTGACGACTCCAAAAGATTTTTTAGTCCAACTGAAAGTCCAAGAAAACAAAAAATTCCAAAAATCACAACAATCATAAAGGTCCAACAAATTCCACAGAATCCAGCAATCAGTGACAGAAAAGAACCTGGGGCCTCATTCATCAAATGTTCGTAGAAATATTCCTATACATACAGAAACACCCTCAGTTAACTCAGTCACACTAAGTGCGCAGCTCATGAGGGGATTCCCTGTGTTCTTTCTGGAAAAAAAAGAAAAACTTTATTGACAGCAAGATTGAGGCACTGGCAGCAGAAGTAGAAGAGAACAAACACGTTGCAGAGGTTGTAATTTTATTATTGTAAACCCGGTAGGGAAAGAGGAGAGGTTCCTGTCAGCAATAAAGAAGTAATGGTTCGACATAAAATTAAATATGAAGAAACGTACAGGAACGGACTGAATGCTCCATTCTGTTGTCGTTTACAGTTTACTAACATTTAAGGAGTTGAATGCATGTTCTGTTTAGAGTTAGTTTTGTTCTTGTTAGAAAATGTTTGTTGATAATGCAGCCTCCTCTGAGCTCATGAAGTGGTATCTGTTCAGGAACCACTCTGGATTCTCACCATGCAGATTAGTGTGCTCACAAAAGACATGTCCCCTCCAGAGGCTCTGCCAAATCTTCCAGTAGCACCAGGTCAGCCATGCTACAATGTCAGATACCGGAAGGTCACAGGTATCTTTTATAGGTTTTAGCACCATTTATGCAACAAAGCTTTTTTTCTCACTGAAATAATTATTTATTGGATAAAATAATTAGTAGATGAGGAACATGTGTGGGCGAATGAAACCTTCAGTGTTGTGGTTCCCACATTCTACCACTAGATGCTGTTTGTATGCATGGTCTGAGATTTTCTTATGTCTAGGAACATTTTCACGCACAAGTACAAAATGATAAATACCACACAATGCATAAATTAGTTCTTCTGCACGACATACGCACAGATCTGTGTATAAGTATGGTTGATAAATGAGGCCCCAGGATTTTAAAGGAATTAAAGCACAAAAAGTAGAGAACTGAATAGACATGACTGCCACGATAGCAGGCTTTTTATGTACCCAGACTAAGTGTGTGTGTACAAATGGCAAATAAAGATTATATCTTATTTTGGTGTTAGATAATCTTGTGTGAATATGTTTAAATAAAAAGCAGATAACTTATTCTGTTAATAAAGTTAAACCTTTGTTTTTCATGAAACAGAAAATTCTATTTGACAAAATGTGTGTTTTTTTTTACATACTTTTGCTA
The DNA here is from genome assembly GCA_006937985.1 of Aphyosemion australe. Lineage (NCBI taxonomy): Eukaryota > Metazoa > Chordata > Actinopteri > Cyprinodontiformes > Nothobranchiidae > Aphyosemion > Aphyosemion australe. Next base: position 141,064 of record SSNS01000750.1, on the reverse strand, counting down.
AGAATGTTTTGTGAAGCATTATAATAAAAATAGCGCCCTCTGCTGTTTAAATGTGTTAATGAATTTTAGAAGCATAATCAGTCACATTAAACACACCTACCATCATTTCGTGGTAATAGATATAAAAATTCAAAGATCGGTATCAAATATTGCTGTATAAATTCACAACATCTTGAAAGAAAGGAAAAAAAAATAGCAATACTATGAGAAATACTTCTTTCCCTTTATAATTACAAAATAAAATTTAAAAAGCTGTTTTCTTTAATGAGTAATATTTTGTTCATTTTTTTGAATGTTCACAGAGCCTGGTGCCTGAACAAGAAATCTCCAAATGATTTTATGAGATAATGAACCTGATGATAAGTAATTTATTTTCAATGTATTTGTTTTCAATTTACCAGGAAAGATCCTTGAGATTAAAAACTGTATTTACATGAGAGTCCGGGCCAAGACAGGCAGCAGCTCAATCAGCACAATAATAAAAACACATCAAAGTAATTTAAAAAATAATAAAGCACAATTAATTTCAACGGGGAGAAGAAAATGTAAATTATTCAGTTTAACTTTTTTATTTGTATTTTATTTTATTTTTTACTTTTTTATCAGGTCAAATAGGTAAAAAACAAACACGAATGATGGACTGTGGATCCTCCAACGTGTCCCATTCATAAACTGCACTGTAGGTGTTTATGGGAAATGTAGTCCGTTTGTGTTTGTTTCGTATTTTAGGTCAACTTCCGGGAAGGTGAAAAAACTACACACTAGCCGAACGCCAATGTGCTTGCCCTAAACGGCAGCGTTCCGTTAGTTTGACAGCAGGAAGGTAAAAATGTTGGCTCTCCTGTTTCTGTTTTTTTTATTCGGTTACAGTCCGGTCTCCTGCGTTTTTCAGAAACTTTACTGCACAATATCAGATAGCTGCGACTGCGACTTTAAGCCGAATATCAGAGGTAAAAAATGCTTTTGTGGCTTGTTAACATAGCTAGCATAACGGATGCTAGTTAGCCGCTAGCCGGCTAGTTGGGTCCTCAATCGTTCATGTCTGATGGGTTAGCTAAACAAAGTTTCGCTAATATTAGCTTAAACATGTTTATCACTGTACATATTTCTTCTCATGTTTGGTTCCGTTTAAACTTTAGAAAAAATGTGTTTTTGCATGTGAGTTGTGTGTCGTTTCTACCTTACTAAAGAAATTATTTTAACAAGACGTTATAACCAGATCGATAACAAATCTCCATATGAACAGATAAGCAATAATAATAATAATAGTAATAAAAACAAAAACAGTTTTACTACTACTACTACTGTTTCTAATAATAATAAGTGATTTATAAGATTCAGGAACAAGGCTATTTAAATTACAAATCAGAGACAAAATAGGCTGAAACATTAAGAAAAGAAGAATAGTGATTTTAATATTTAAATGAAATTCAACATATAACACGCACTCCCTTTGGTGGTGCGGCAGGCTTCTTCACTGACACAGTTTAAATCCAGTCTAAAGACACATTTCTTTCATTTAGCTTTTGGCCAGTGAGCGTTTTTCTGCTGCATCTTTTTTTTATTAGCTGTTTTATTTTTCTGGTTTTATTTTTTGTGTTTTTAGTTTTATGACTGTTTTAATATGTGTTTTATGTGTACGACGGTGAATTTTTAACCTTTAGGGTTTTTTAAGTTTCATGCTTTTACTCTGTGCAGCACTTTGGTCAGCTGACATGCTGTTTTTAAATGTGCTATACAAATAAATTTGGTATGGTATGTTATATAAATATTAAAGGTGTGGAACGTTTAATCGTTTAATCAATAGATATGCAGTAATCTTTAGTAGGAATGAATGCTTTGTAAGTCGTACTTGAAGGGGTGCAAAATATATATATTTTTTAACAGTTGTCCTAATGAGGAGGTTAAACACCCACACTTTTCCGCAGTTTTGCTAAAAAACTTTACTATCAGTCTGGTTGGTACCTCCGTGTTTCTCTCGCTGTGTTTCATCTCTCCCCCTCACTCTCCTGTTGATCCAGGCCCGGCGCCATGGGCGGGCCTGGGCGGGCCCAGCCCGCCCATTCACAGGTCGTGCCCGCCCAGGACAGATTACAACACCTCATGCAAATGTATTGGCTCAAGACGAACAACAGAGGGCGCTCTAGGTTACTATTCGAGAGATTTAGATGCAGTAAAAGAAGATGCTACAGTATCTTGCTAAAATTAACATTAGAGCTTGGTTTAGCAAACAGTAAAACAATGCTAGTACAAGCAGAGATAATGCATCATCAAAAAGGCAAGTGCAGCCAGAAGTTGCTGCTACAAGCGCTTCCGTTCCTCCCCAGCACAGTCGCAGTGCACACTTCTTACCAGCGGGTGGCGGTAACGCACCAAGTCATTGTTTACCAGTCGTGAATATTATCAAGAAGAAGAAGCACGCGGCTAAGAGTAGCATGCTAACTAGTATTCGTGATGTAAACATTATGAGAAATACGTGGAAAAAGAAGAATTTACTAAGGTTTTAAACGGCAGGGCAGGATTTGGAGGAAGACTTGTGGACTAAGTACTTTATTTGAGAACATTGACTGGATGTAAGGATTGTTTTTGTTAGAGATGATGACTCTGTGATGTGCAGGCGCAGCTAAGAACGGTGAGTTGGAAATGTTTTTCTAAGAGGGTTAGTAAAATTGGTTACTGTGTCTTAAGTTTTGATTGCATCTTTAATTGGTATACATGATCGTTATCAAACAACGAAGACTCTTATCTTTCCAGTTAGTCATGTAGAACAAGGCAAATTTGACCCGGAAGTATATACGCCTTGGCGCAACAGATGGTGGTGTTATGATCACGTGATGAATTATTGCTGCGCTCCAGCCAGCAGCTATATGAAAATGAAAGTAAACACGGGCATATGTTTAGCTTTTGTAAACAGAATCAGCTGAGATGGTAAACTGGAGCGATGCAGAGCTCTGGGAGGTTCAGATCATCTGACAGCTCACGGGGAGTGTGGAGGACAGCCGCCTTGTGAAAAAACTTAATGAGCGCAGCTTTGATCGCAATAAAAAGCAGGTTATGTCAAAAATAAACGGAAGTCCGTGACAGCAAAGAGACCGCCCCCATGTCCCCTTTTATACCGCCATCGCGTAATCTTTTATATATATAAAAAAAGACACGATTGCGCCACATTACTGCCATGGTCTGAGCTCATATAAATGACCTTTGGCTCCCAGGTGCTGCCTCGGCTCGGCGTTGAGGCAAATTGGCCGCACTGTTTTATAAAAGAGGCTTCTGTATGTAACGTCCACCGGACAGATTATAAACATGCAAAAGGGTTACTTAAGATGGTTTACTGAGCTGGGCCCCCCCAGAAAAACCCACCGCCCCCCCAGGTAAAGTCCTCTGGCGCCGGGTCTGTGTTGATCAGTGAAACCTGCACCTTTGTGCACCGGTGTTACGTCATTCTCATCCAGTCCATCGTTGATATGCGTTTCTCCAGCTGCTCCGCACCGCCAGAGCAGTAAAAACACACACGCTCATCACTAGCTCACTCCCAGTGCGCTCTGCTTGTACCACAGGAGAACTACAGCCTCCTTCAGCTCAAACATCTTATTAGAGCAAATCAACACTTCGAGTAGCCAAATTAGTAGTAAAAGTTCTCAGCACTAGCCCTGAATATGCATCATCTCAAAGGTTGCTTGTTGATGTGATTATCTATCTCTTACTCAAGAACAAAAGATTAAATGATCACAAAAACTAAACAAGACGTACCAGACGAAGCTGAAGTTGGTTCTATTTTTTAGTTTCAGAGTCAGAAATAGCAATTCCAACCTGTTTACACAGAGCATCTTTCCTCTGCTCTAATTATTAAACTACAATGCTTAGACCCTTCAAACCTGGTTTTTCTGAACTAATAGTAAATCCTTAAAGGCCAATTGATGATATTTGAAACGTTAATTAGTTTGAATGCAGTATGCATTCAAACTATTGTTTTCCTGTTTCTCTTTATTATTCTTCTTCTTCTTCTTCTTCTTCTTATTATTCTGCTTCCGTACGTTTTTTGAACTGTATCTCCTCCTACAGTTTTTCAGCTATTTCAGCAAGTTTGGTATCAAACCGTTCAGCTCGTTCAGCTCTTTCCGGCTATATCTCCTGGTATTGATATCTTCAACCGTTTCCGATTTATTCAGCTTTTTCTGCCATTTTTCAGCCCATTGAAATGAATGGAAAATGCTTAAAATCGCTCAATTTTGAACAAAATCGTTCATCTTTTTGACCTCTTACTTGCCAGGGTTAACTTCAACCTAGAGACTTCATTCAACTTTTAACAAACTCAAAAGAAGTTCAACTATTTCAAATTTTTTCAGCTTCTTGATATCTTTTACGGTTTTTCTATAATCACAGGTTAAACTTGAGGTACGAGTTTTAAATTTCAGGATTTTCTCCTCCGTCCCCCATTCAAAAGAATAGGGCCGAAAACCGACTTTGCTCGACTTCAGGAAGTGCCATGAGAGAACCGTAGAACCGAGGGAAATGAGACTTGCGCTGGATGAAAGCTGACGGATTTTCCTCCGTTTTGAGCTATAATTTATGGACGTACTCCAAAAATTGTGGTCGTAGCGTTAACTAGTTTGGAAAGGTTTTAAAATATTTCTCCTCCCAGCAGCTGGGCTGTGCTGTCCCAAATATGGTCATGCCTTTCCCACTGTGACTGACAGCTTCAGATTCAAATCCCGAAGGGGAAATTCTGCTACGACCACATCTTTTGGGGTAGACGCGTAATTTTCTCAAAAACAGTAGGTTTTTTTGTCTGCTTCGATGGGATGGTCTCGATTTTGCTGTAGCTGCCACGGTTTTTGCGCTATGAGGCTCAGAAGGAGGAGTCAGCCAGATTTTCTCCCATTGGCAGCCATTCAATTTTTTCTCAGCTCAGGTGCTTCGATCGCTCTCCGAGAGCTAAACTGTACTCGTCATATCTCCTACAATATTAAAGATAGGCACACAAAAATTCACACAGAGCACCATCAAAGCCTTCGGCCGCTGACGGTTTTGGAATTTTTCGAACCGGTGCAATAGTTTTCGAATGGTGATGCGAGGTTCGAG
>SSNS01000750.1:102321-133435 GCA_006937985.1 Aphyosemion australe | reverse complement strand
TCACAGTTCAGCTAATTGTGAAAATGTAACTATTAAACTATTCCTACTCAAATACCAGCTGTTTAAACATTTCAGCTGTCCAGTTTTTTAAACTGTGTACTGAGATTTCAGTTTTCTGATGTTTAGATTTATTTTCTCTTTTCTCCACTTACTTATTTGGCTTTAATACACTTGTTAGTGATTTTTTGCTCCTAAATCTTTCAATCTTTTCAGCTCATTTTTACAATTACGCTAAATGTTCGCAGCAGAAAACTGCTTATTTCAGTTCAGCTACTCAGCTATCAGTTTCAAAATTCAGCATATCCTGCTAATTTCACAATTCAACTAATTGTGAAAATTTAACTATTTATACTCAAATATGAGCTGTTTAAACATTTTAGCTACTCAGTTTTTTAAACTATGTTTAGAGATTTCAGTTTTCTGCTGGTTCGGATTTTTTTTCTCTATTCTCTACTTACTTTTTGGGCTTTTTAAAACTTTTTAGCAATTTTTGCTCCTAAAACTTCAAATACATTCAGCACATTTTGACAATTAAGCTTAGTTTTAGCTTCAATTCAGCTGTTTCAGCTATCGTATTCAGCAACAAAGCATTCAAACGTATTTCTGCAAGAAATGCAATTTATCTAGTTTAATTTGTTAAAGTTCAAAGAAAGCAGATTTCAGTACTTTTTTCATCTACAAGTGAAACAGGAAAAGTTAGAATCTGGTGCAAAAGTTGATTTATTTCAGTAATTCAACCTAAAAGGTGAAACTAATCTGAGACAGACTCGTTACATTCAAAGCCAGATATTTCAGCCTTTATTAGTTATAATTGCGATGATTATGGCTACAGCTGATGAAAACCCCACATTCAAAATCTCAGACAATTAGAATATTGTGGTCTTTAACCTGCAAGTCCAACTTTAACCACATCTGGTGATAACGAGAGCGCAATAGAGACATCTTACGATCGATACGTGAACAGGGTGAGAGGTCAGGTGTTTTTTCCATTATCTGAATTGTATTTTTTGTGTCTGGTAAAATCATATTTCAAGATTGTGCCTTTTTGTAAGACAAATAAGTATTGTTAATAAATGGTTTATAACACCACATACGCGTTATACTTTTAAACTTCCTGACAACTTTTTTTTTTAACCAAAAACACCGTGTGTCGCCCGTGTCTCTTGTCTATCACCAAGCTTAGCAACTTTTCTGGGGGAAACCCTGTAACAGATTTAAAACGTTAAAACTTTCAACAGACTCAATAGTCTAAACAAAGCAAAGAGTAATCTCACAACTTTGCATGTTGAGATTTATTGTTATTATTTTTACATTTATTTATTTGTTAGCTGAATCGGCTCCTAGTGGGCGGAACCCAGTGTCGTCCACAACAGAGAGAGGCTGATCTAGCATGACTTTAATTTAACTTACAGGTTATTTGCTCAGCCTTCTGATCGTCAAGCTCATACAGACGAGTGTTAGTGAGTGCAGTGTAGCTGGGTTTGACAGTTGAGTGTGTTTTTATTTCTGCAGTGAGCCATGAAAACTCCCCTCACTCCGCCCGGAGTTTGTTCTTCAAAACTCGTAATAAATCCACTGCATCCACGCATTTTAACCAGCTTCCTCCATGCAGTATTTTTTTGTTGCAGGATGCAAAGTTTCCATCCCTCTCATGGAGTAAAAGTTCGGCAGATGTGTTTGTTTACATTTTTGCCACTGCGCGTCTGCAGTGTGAGAGAAGAGGGGGGCGATGCGGTGATGTACTCGGGGTCTCTGCGGGCTGCACAGTAGGAGCGACAGGTCAGCTTTGATCAGAATTTGCAGATCACGTTTTTTTCCTATGGAGATTGGTGGCTGAAGCCACACTTTAGAACGCCTCCACAGCTGCATATTTACCATGATTGCACAGTATCGCAAACACTTCCGGCAGGTTCTACTTCCAGTTGGCAGACTGGGTATCAAAACTAGGTATCGAAATAAAAAAGTTTAAATGATTCTGGGGAAAACTGACATTCCCAGTTCCAATCAATGCTCGATGCTTAATGCCCAACCCTGATCATGCCATATCATATGTTTGATTTTGTGAAAAAGCATAATAAAATGTGTTTTTTTATTTGGGTGAACCTTCCTCAGTAGAAATAAATGCACTGAGGGAACCCATCCAAGATGGCAGCTCGCTGCTACACCAGCTCCAATAGGCAATGCCAGTCCATGCCGCGTCTATGTATATGATGTCTGTGGAGTATTATGGTACTAGCACCGGCTCCGCAGGGCATAGTCTGGCTATCTTGTGTTTACATTCCGGTAGTCCAGGAATTTCTGGCGCCGAACTGGACGTGTTTTCAGCCCTCTTCCCAAGGCGTTCTACCTTGGGCCGAAACCAGGCCAACACACCCACTGCCGACTGATTGGCTGGCTCAAATTCATGACTATCATATGGGGAACCTCCGATCAGCAGATAGAATCAGCCAGCGGGGGCTTCCTGCATGCGCTTCATTATCATTCTGGATGCTGAGGAGTTAATGAGCCTCTGACTAAAGCCGTTTTTCTCTGCCTGTGCTGAGGAACACACACACACAGACAGACAGACACACCATGCTGCCAGGCTGCCACACACAGCAAAGCAGGATGCAATATGAGGCAGAGATTCTCCAAAGCACAACACTGCTCAGAACGCCTTTGTTTAATAAAGAAGACACCGCAGACTTCTCCGCGCTCCTTTGACACGCCCACATGCTCGGAGATGCGCTCATGACATCACTGATATCTTCGCGCCAATTTTTCGCCCTGATTTTGAAGACCGCCCATGTGCTCAACTACATCCGCATCCCTAAGGCAGTGTGGAGCCACCGCGGCCGGGCTGGGGCCAGCAGAGCGGAGTGGAGTAGAGCTGATGCTAGTGTGTAAACGCCATTATTTCCTGATATTTGGAAATCTCTCTTCTGATTGGCTAACAGCAACACGACTCTACCACTGACTCTGTTTGCTCTGCAACGTTGATGTTTTATCTCCACAAATAACACAAGCCTGGAGGACTTCTGCTGTGTGGTGGAGTTACTAATGCTAACGGTTAGCTTCTACTAGCCCAGACGTTCTCTGCTGTTTCCTGGACGCTAAACCAACAACAGCCTTCCCCGTCGTGAGTCAAGATGGGTGAGTCCATGAATGTTAAGTGACAGTGTGACGTAGATCTGTCAGGCTTTTCTAATCCTAGAGTTTCACCGTCGATTTTCTATCAGAAGCTAATGCAGGAGATAGGTGCAGGAGACTATTTTCATGTTCAGCCTGCATGAAACACTCAGAGTGACCCATTAGAATCAGAAATAATCATTAATAAATGAGCTCAGACCAGTGTTAACTCGTGTTTTTAAGTGTGTGTGTGCGCGCGCGTGCGTGCCACTGGGTTGGGGGGAGGGTTTTTTTAATTGTCAAGGACATTTGTGGGATATGTATGTGGGATATTTTTAATATGTGGGGGCTTTTTATTCTGTAAAGCATGAAAAGCGCTTTATAAATAAAGTTTGATTGATAACTGGTTTTTCAGTGTTCCACACCTTTAAAATATAAAAATGATTTTATGTAGAGAATGTGTTTGTACATGGTCTAAAACTTGTTGCAAACCTGCTTTTAATTTTTGTTAGAATTTAAAGGAGTCATCACCTGAAATTTTCAATTTTCCACTTGAACAAATGTCTATAATGGCTTCCTAATGATTTTCACTGGCTGAGAAGCCGATATTTAACATTAGCTACGTTTACATGCACCAAATCTCCAATGCCACATCCCATCATTTTCCGGTTTACAGCGCTTCGCTGAATAAAAGCAAGATTCTGAAGCTGCTTCCTGCTTCCTTCCACCAATCAACGCACCCCTCAGTCCTGCGTGCGTCCGGCACAGCCGAGATATCACGTGTGATCTCGCGAGAAAATATGCCTTGTACAAAAAAGGATCAGAAAAGCACGTTTTATTTATTTTTCCAATACAATTTATTTTAATGGTCTAAAAGACTATAATAGGACGTAGATACCCACTGTATTATAGGTGATGACTCCTTTAAGTATCCCAAAGGTTTACGCTAGCTAAAATAAATTTCAGACAGCTGAAAAAAGAACAGATGAGCAGGTTTTTCTGTGTGTATTTAATGTTTTACAATTTTTATTATCATTTAACAAGCTGACTTGGACATTTATACATAGGCCATACATGAGAGTTCAGGTCAGCAGAAATAATGTTTTTATTTAGCCACTTTTTAGACAAAAACAAAGCCTGTTTTGTGGTTTCAGAGTTGTTGACTAAACTCAATCCTAATCTCAGAATTTCACATATGATTGTCTTTATTTTCTGGTGAGCAGACTTGGAGTGGGACCTTTACAAAAATGTCTTCGGCCAACATCTGGTTCAGGACATCGTCTCAGAGGAGGTGGCAGAGTTCCTTGAGAATAAAAGTCCCAACCAGCCCTTAGTGCTGTCTTTCCATGGCTCCATGGGGACAGGAAAGACACTCGTCAGTACCATGCTGGGAAATCATCTGTATGGTTCAGCCATGAGCAGCCCATTTGTCCACCAGTTTGTCCCGACACTTCACTTCCCCTCACATAAAATGGTCCATCAATACAGAGTGAGTTACAGGTTACCAAACTTTAATTTCTCTGGATCATAACATTTGTAGATACATGAATGAAGAAAATACATTTTATTTGTAGATTTTAAAAAATTTCAGATCTATTGAATTGTGGACTCTTTTATAAGTACCTGGGTGTTCACCTGAACATCAAATGGAACTGGAGCCACAACACTGATGTTCTTGTCAGCATGATTTCCTCTAGGAATTTTTTAAGCCGTGGTCGTGGGCTGTTTGGGGAAAAATACAACTGAAAATGCAATTCAAGTACTGTTAAGTTAAATACAAAATAAAAAAAGTTAACTTGCATTTAATTAGCCTTTCGCCGGCCTTGCTCCCAGAACGGCTATTGTCCAATCCCACATCATAGCAACCGTTACTATCCGACAACTCCAAACAAAATGTTGACGCTAAGCCTAATTTTCTACTAAGCATTAGCCTCCATAGTAGTCGTGTCTCCTTCGTTTCCCTTCAGAACCTCCTCATCGAGCTCAACCAGCAACAGCCAAGCATGAGTGCTCCCCCCGCCCGCGGCTGGGCGGAGGTCTGCCTCCCAGACTATCCAAGACCCTTTTAGATAAGACACACCGTGCCGGCAAATCAGCATAATATTACCTCAACCGTGTGTCATATAAACGCACATTAAGCCTTGGCGCAACAACGGGTGGTGTCATGATCACGTGATGAATTAATGCCGTGCTCCAGCCGGGAACTATATTGAAAATAAAAATAAACACGGGCATAAAAAGTTACATTTTATAAACAGACACAGCTGAGATGATCAACTGAGCGATGCAGAGCCCCCGGGAGCTTTTCTCCATTAGAGCTGCCTGCAGCTCAGATCATCTGACAGCTCACAGGGACACCGCATTGCCGCCACCGCTCCTCGGATCCATGCGTCCCCGGACGCCGGACCTTCTCCAAAACTCCCAACTCCTTGTTCCCTGCTACGCTTCGCTGAGCGGAGCCGACACTAATATATCCCTCCACTGCATCCTGTAACCCTTTTGCCTCGATCTGGATGATATTGAGGAGAAATTGCTCCAAAAAATGTCGCTGACACGCATCTGTCTACTTCTTTCCATTGCAGAAATCTGCGGAGCTGCAGTATTTGATCCACTTATTGTTGGAGTTGGCAACAGTAACTAAGGGGGGCGGGGCTCGGTGAAAGGTCAATTTTAATGCTTAATTCTCACTTTGATTGTTGTGGTACAGTCATGGGTGGAACATTGTTATTTCAGTCCATTTTGGGTCCCAGCCTGTGCTTCTTTTTTTCTTTCCTTTATTCTGCCTCACCATTCTCACCTGCATTAGAAAATGCACCTTCCTGCTCTGCCTCTCCACTTTTCTCTCCTTCACTCACCTCCTTCATTACTTCAACCTGTCTACTTGTGTAATATCATTGGGAAGTGTTAGATTTGTTCTAATCACCAATATCACGCAAGGAACGTTAGGAATATTAAAATATTACACATGTCACAGTGCAGATCACTATCATCTCTATATTCCTCAGAACTTGAAGGAACTGCATCACAATAAAAAACATTGAGCTTCTCCATCTAAAGTTACCTCAACGTCTTCCTCGGGTCCCTTCCTCTTATTCTGAAAATATTTTAATATACTCATCTGAAAATGCAACTAGAAATGAGCCTCAACGGAAAAGTCACCCAACATTAAGCTATGTCGTGCTGTTCAAAACGTATCTGAAACATTACGCATGAGGGGCAAATATTATTAACTATGTTACTGTCGTTAAAATGCAACATGCGTTAAAATTAGGGTCATTTTCACAGTCTTGAACTAAAAATGCGTTCAACTTAACCTTCCTTAGGCATTTTTCTTTCCCTCTACTTTTGACTGTCATCTAGTTTTCCTTCACTCCTGAGAGCAGCGCCGCACCGCAGCTTTGTAGCCAGACAGGAAGGAGCCGGCGGTGTTGGTTTTTCAAAATAAAGTAAATTTTAATGTTTCATGATATTTAAATTCATTTCAGACTCTGACAACGGTTAGTATAAGTGCACAAACATAGGCTATATACAGTACATCTCATATGCTTTACATTGTTTTACTATATATATAGGTCAGGGTTTCCCCCAAAAAAACTTGCTGAGCCCAGTGGTAGAGAAGCCCACGGGCGACCCACGGCATTTTTGTAAAGAAAAAAGTTGTCAGAAAGTTTAAAATTATATTTGTCTTACAAAAAGACACAATCTTGAAATATGGTTTTACCAGACACAAAAAAATTACAATTCAGATAATGGAGAATACACCTGACCTCTCACCCTGTTCACATATCGATCGTAAGATGTCGCTATTGCACTTTCGTATCACCAGATGCTGTTAAAGTTGGACTTGCAGGTTAAGGCCAGCTCCGGTGGCCTAGTTTCTGCCCTGGGACTGGGAGATCGTGGTTCAAATCCTGGTTGGGTCATACCAAAGACTTTGAAAAAAATGGGTCCCAATGCCTCCTCGCTTCACACTCACCATTAAGGTACCTCCTCAGGTACCTACCTCAGGATCCTGTTTCTGGACTTGAGCTATGTCCTTCAATACAATCCTCCCACACCTCCTCCAAGACAAACTGTCCCAGATGAATGTGCCTGATCCCATCTGCAGATGGATCACTGACTTCCTGACGGACAGGAAGCAGCAAGTGAGGCTGTGGAAGAATGTCTTGGACCTGCGGACCATCAGCACTGGTTCCCCTCAGGGCTGTGTTCTTTCCCCTCTGCTCTTCTCCCTGTACACGACGGCTGCACCTCCAACCACGACTCTGTCAAGCTAATCAAGTTTGCAGGTGACACCATCAACATCGGACTCATCTTGGACAGGGATGAGTCTGCCTACTGGAGGTAAAACGGCTGGTGTCCTGGTGCAGCCACAACAACCTGGTGCTAAACGCACAGAAGACAGCGAAGGTTGTTGTGGACTTTAGGAAGAACAGAGTCCCACTCCCCTCCATAACCCTGTCTGACACTCCCATCACGATGGAGGACTCATTCCGCTTCCTGGGTACCACCATCACCAAGGACCTCAAGTGGGAGCCCACCATCACCTCTGTCATAAAGCCTGGTGACCCGCCAGGCCTATAAAGCACTGGGGGAACCCTGTATATAAAAAAGTTCCTTCTGAAGCTGTGGTGACTTTTACTTTGCTGTGGCAGTGCCCCACGACCAATTACATGTAGAGGAAATCCTGATCAGTGCAGAATCTACCTGCTGAGGACACTGAGGTCCTTTGGGGACCTTCTCTTACTTTGTGGTGGGATCAGCCATCTTTTATGTTGTGGTCTTTTTAGGCAGCAGCTTATTCAGCTTGTCCTTTTATTATTATTATCTGCTGCTGAGAGACAGGTTAGATAAACTAACTAAGGCCAGCTCAGTCCCAGGAAGTCTTCGTGATTCAGTGCAGGAGGTGGGAGACAGAAGGACATTGCTGTTAGACAATGTCTCCACCCCCATGCATGATGCTGTTGAAGAGCTCCTTCAGTGACCGACTGCTGCATCATAGGTGCATGAAGGAATGTTACCATAGGTCCTTCCTTCTAGCAGCTGTTAGACTCTAGAACCACCTTCTCCCAACGGAACCAGTAAATAACCACTTGCATTTCTCCATCGCTGCTGTTCTTGTGATTTGCATGTTTTTCCGTTGTCATTCTACCTGGACACACACATTATTGCATTTGCACAGCTTTCCATTCTTTGCCTTTCCCTGCATACTATGACAATTTTTCAAAATCCTCAGTATTTTTTATTTCTTAAAATGTGTATATATTCAGCATTTAAAGTTTTTGAAAGTATTGCTGTTATGTTTTCTTGTTTACTTTTTAATCGTACCTGCTCTTTATTTTTTTGCTGTCCTTTTTGCTCCTGTGATGATAAAGGGATTTCCTATTCTATTTTGTGAAAAAGACATGAGGAGAAAACTGAAGGTTCCTCGTTTGTTTTGCAGGAGGAGTTAAAAAGTTGGGTGCAGGGAAATCTGACTGAGTGCGCTCGTTCAGTTTTCATTTTTGATGAAATGGAAAAAATGCCTCCAGGAGTCATCGATGTGTTGGAACCTTTTCTAGGTCCTTCCCATGTTGTATTTCGCACCAACTATCGCAAGGCCATCTATGTTTTTATAAGGTATGAATCAGAAGCACAGGTTGCATCTCTCTCAACAAGAACAAACCCTAAACAGCAAAAACTATATTTAGTATTTCTTCTTTTTATTACTTGCAGCACCACAGGAGAGGAGGCCATTCTTAAAGTGGCTCTAGAGAACCGTCAAACTGGACGGGAACGAGAGGAGATTAAGTTGTGGGATCTGGAAGAAGCCATCTTGAAGACAAGTTACAACAGCAACACAAGTAAGAGTCATTTAGATTAGAAATACTCCATCCTAGAAAGAAATTCTAATCACACATGCCTCACCTTGTAGTGGGATTTATTCAGCTTTAAGGTCAGCTTTCCCAGATATGTTCAGTAAATTAAACTGATGTGAGTTCCTTTGTCCAGGTGGCTTCTTCCAGTCCAACATTGTCCAGCAGAAGCTCATCACCCGCTTTGTTCCCTTCCTGCCGCTGACCAGAAACCACGTGGAACGCTGTGCGCGATCTCAGCTCCACCAACGTGACATCCACAGCCGTAGCGACGTGGTTGAGGCTGTCGGGTGCAGCATAATCTACTCTCCTGTCCAGGGACAATACTTCTCCACCACTGGCTGTAAGGCCGTCTCTGCTAAAATCAATTTCTTCCTGTGAGCCAAAGAAGGACGGCTGTTTAGCTTTTATGTTCCGGGACTGAAAGAGAATCTTCATTTAATTTTAGAGGATTTGCTTTGGGCACGCATGGTGGCTGTGGAGAAATGACGGCCTGCTGAAATCCAACCCAATGGATTGTTGATCATGAGTTGCCTACTGAAGTGAGTCAGTGAAGATATAAAACTCTGTCCTGACTCTGGGCTTGTTTTAAAGGACTTCCTGGAGCAGAGGAGGACACTTGATGAACTAATATCTCTGAATCTGGAGCACGTTTGTGAAGAAGTTGTTGGTGCTGTGATTGTTAATGAGATCCATCTTCTGAAATGAGCTGTGTCTACCTCAGATTTAATCTGAGGATTTTAGATTTGCTACAACTCTCTGGATGTCTGTGTCATTCATTTGAAATTCATTTATCAGTTCCTAGTTTATATTTGCTCTAAACAAACCATCCTTACTAAATCACCAAGAGCAGAGGAAGGATTTATGTTTTCTCTATGTTTTGCAGTTTCATCAGTTAATGAATTTGTGGTTTCACTAAAAGGAGTCAAATATTTAAATGTTCTACAAAGATACTAATTTCTTCTCACTGCATTCTCTGCTGGAGCTGCTAGCCCCACCACTTGGACGTGAATAAGCAGATGGAAACAGACAGAGGCTATTTTTTGTCAGAATGTGATGAAAGATTTGCAATCATGTGAAGGCAAACAGAGATTAGATTTTTTTGTCGGATAACAAAAGGGTATTTTTCAATACTGCATTATTTTAAGAAGGGAACTGATTAATTGGATGTTTTTTTTAAGATATCCAAGCCAACAAGTTAGTTTGTAGGGTGCCATGAAAGTTTTGATATAAAATAAAAAAAACTGCAGTATTCTGGTGTCCTTCCTGAACACATCACTGTTTCTGCCACCAGGTTGCAGTAAAAGCTTGGAGCTGAACTCACTGAATTCTGTCATGAACTGATTCCTTGTCTAAAGGTGTGGTTCAATAAAAAAACATTTTTTAACGATTATTTCTGATTATAATCAACCCGAGTGTGGCTTGCAAGGCATTCATTCCTGCCAGAGACCACTGCAAATGTATTGATTAAATAAGCAAACCAACACCTTTAAATGTACCGATCATTCAAACGTGTCTTGATTCTAAAACACTCCCTTTGTGAAGTTTAGATCTTTTGTCTGAATACATAAATGGTGAAATTGTTTACAAATGATTGAGAGAGAGTCAATGTATTAAATGAACGTTATTAAATGTGAGCTAGGGTTGCAGCTATCGAACATTTAAGTATTCAAATATTGTATCAAATCCTCTGTTGATCAGTCGAATATTCTATTTGACGATGTTTGAAGTGAAATAAGATTGTAGTCTGCTGCTAAAAATATAAAAAAATAAAATAAAAAAATGAGGCTGAAATGTCAGTCTCTTATAAAAGGCTCAATAATATGTATTAAATTGGTGTTGTATAGTTCCCTCCAGGGTTCCCGCGGGGTCTTAAAAAGTCTTAAAAAGCATTGAATTTATTAATTTGAAAATAAGGCCTTGAAAAGCCTTAAAAAGTCTTGAATTTTGATATCTGGGTCTTAAAGGTTGTGCTGTATTTTACTTCAACGCACTTCTCTACAAAAAGTTTCATTTTCTACTATGACTATTTTGAATAAATAACATAGCTTAAATAAAGAGTGGCGGAACCAATAATTAAGAATGCAGCACAGCCCGGGATCAAAATACTCCGAACGTGTCACTGAAGTTCATTCGCTACAGCACCTAAACAAGAGACGCGTCGCATGCGGTAAACGTTAGCTAGCTAGCTCATTTCATGCTGGGGTTATGGGGAAATGTAAATTTAACGAAGCGTGGCTGGCTAAAATTTATTTTCGTGACTGGTTAAAACCGGTTGAAAACAATGTTAAGAAGTTGACTTTTAATTCTTGAGTTCAGATTATTGTTCAAGACAATAACAATACAATGATAAAATGGTAACATTATGTTAAAATGTTAGAAATAAAAACTTTGTTGGGCAAACTTTTGTGTGGTCTGCTGAAATGTTCTTTGATTTGATCACACCTCTGCTTGTCTACAGATTCCTTTAAGAAATATATGAAGACAAGTTCTAGAATTTAGTTTATGTTCACTGGTAGGGCCGTGAAATAGGTATTAAATTTTTATATAAATGGTCTTAAAAAGGTCTTAAAAAGTCTTGAATTTAGTTTGAAGAAACCTGTAGGAACCCTGTCCCTCGTTCCCATCTGATATTTATAGTTAATATGGATCAAAATTCACCTATATTTCAGTAACATTTTAGGTTTGTATTAATATCACTCATCCTCAAGTCAAGCTTATTTATATAGCACAACATTTAAGTGGCAACATCGTTTCCCCAAAGTGCTGTACAACAATATTAGTAATAAAAACAAATAAAAATGAAATTTACCCAGATAGCAAACTTACATTGAAACAATGTAGAATCCACATTGCATTGTCAATGTTAAACCATTGAATCAATATCATTTTGCACCCAAATTTAATATTGAAACAATGTTGATTTATTAACTATAGACCAATGCCATTACAATTGTATTTCAATTAACCTAAATATTGAAACGACATTGAAATTTCAACACAACTACAGATCATTGCATTTTCACTCATTTTTCAATTGAGAGAAATATTCACAGTATCCCTGCTGTCTCTGTCAGGATTCATCAGTTTTGCAACATTGATTCAACATCTAGTTTGCATCAAGATTTCAATGTCAACCATTTTGATGATTCAGATGAAAAATAAATATTGTTTCAATGTAAGCTTGCTATCTGGGTAAAAGCCAACAAAGCCTTGTAAAGTATTAAAACCACAGGCAGATAAAAAGAATTACGTAGCAAAATCTTAAAATCACAGGTAAAAATTTAAAAACAGATGTAAGAAAAACCTGCAGTCGCTTAATTATATCTAAAATGCCAGTGAATACAAGTACGCTAGCACCCTTGGTTTTAAGCCAGGATCTGCATGTGGCTAACAGATGGAGATCAGCTGATCTAAGCACCCTGGATGGAACATACGGCTGAATAAGTTCGCCCAAGTATGGTGGAGCCTGCCCATACAAACATTTAAAGGCATTGGCCAGACTCAGCACGAAAATTGTAAAATATCAGTGTAACTACACTTTAGCATCTATAAAAAAATAAACTGGGTTCAGTTTTTCATTTTGTTAAGCAGTTTTGTCATAAATCATTATAGAAAATCAAAATTCTCTCTAAACACTGAAAAGCACTGGTTCTGCACACGTCACTCAAATACGTGTAAGAAGGCACTGCTCCTGCTATTTACTAGGAGATTAGTTGTGTTTTGCTCTACTTTGTGCTCTCAATGCTTACGGATAATCACGTTTACAGCTGCAGCAAAAAGTCTGAGCCATATGTCAGAGTCCTACATGCATTTTTCTAACTAATGTAGCAACATTAAAGTAATTTACTGTTTGTGAGGAGAATCGTAGCGAGCTGTAAGCACAACGCTAGCTTCAGTCAGACCTGCGTGACCATTACAACACAGCTGATGCACAGACTGCAGGCAGGGGCTGGTCAGGGCTGCTCACTCAGAGGTTTGATCTAAAATAATAATCTAAATATTCCAACTATAAATCCATCTGGAACTGCTACTGGTCCTTTTGGACTTAAGTCCCGTTAGCCTGACGGTAGCCGCACGGCTAACAGTGTTAGCTCCGGTAAGGAAAAAAGCAGGTCATTTGGGAAAGCTACGACACACACAGAGGTTGGATCTTAAAAGATGATCCACGTATTTTAACAACAGATCATCCTGAGACCAGTAGAACCTTCGTGCCATCCGGGATTACAGCCAAAACAACAACGAGCTGAGTTAACGAGGTCCCGCACAGACTTAACGAGCGACAGCTACAAGGGGCCGCAGAGTCAGGAAAAGTTATTCTGGTAAGCTATCAATTAATTTTTTTCTGGAGTTATATTACTATATTACTAGTAAAACTGGGATCACATTGTTTTATTTTTCTGTAGAATATTGAATTATTTTGGGACAGAAAAGCTATCTCATCAGCTGAGAGGTCCTGGTGCAGCTTCGAACACATTAAATATTCAATAAAAGTAAATAAACTGTACCGATTTTAGTTCTGAAGATGTTGATCCTCCTCCTCCAGAATAGTTTTGCCAGCGGTGTCCATATCAGCTCACGAGTCTTCTTAGTTTAACAGTATCAAACATGTGGGCACCTTCGGTTATCCAGCTTGCTGCGGTAGGAGTCAAACTCCGGTTGAACTCTTCGTGCGCTCCGATATTCGTTCTCCTCGTCGTAATCCAGAAAACACAATCTGACCGACTAGCAGAGGTTTCAGAAACTACATCTGACTGATTGAACATTGTTGTCTGCTATTAAGCTAATGCAGAAATACCGACCTGCAGCACTGTTTTACACTATAGTTTTCTGAGGATCTCCTTGTGAAATGTCATTGCCGGCATAACCTCAGACCGGAAGCCTTCCTTTGTTTTTTTTCTGCGCCATTTAAAAACACTGGATTTTCTTAAAAATCCAGCTGTGAAAATCCCAAAAAGAAACTGACTTGAGGTTTTAATACATTTTTACACATGTGATTCAAAGGAAATTTGCCTCTGGCCAATATCTTTAAAGACCAGCAACAAAATCTTATAATCAATCCTGAACTTAACAGAAAGCCAGTGGAGGTCAGCCAGTACAGGGGTGATATGGTCATATTTTCTTGAACCTATCAAAAAGCGAACTGCCGCATTAATCTGAACATTCTGCAAGCGACCCAAAGTGTCCTGTGGCAAACCAATATACAAAGCATTACAATAGTCCAGTCAGGAGGATATAAAAACATGAATAAAAGTCTCAAAAAGATCACGAGGAACATAGGCCTTAATCTCACTCAATAACCTCAGCTGGAAGAAACTAGTCTTCACCACTGCACTGACCTGATCTGAAAAAGTGAGACCTGAGTCAAAGACAACCCCCAGATCCCTAACTGTGGGGTGACAGTAAGAGGACAGATCTCCAAGAATGCTTTTATTCTCAAGCAATGCAGTCGAAGACCCAAAGGTAATTATCTCAGTGGGGACGCAGAAACTGACAAGTTGAAGAAAATGCAATGGTGATCTGAAATATAATATATAAATGTCCTCAGGACAAACACTGTCAACATTTAAACCCAGGGTAAAAACAAGGTCCAGAGTGTGTCCTCTGGTGTGTGTGGGGCCAGAAACATGCTGAGTAAAAGTGAAAGACTCCATGAGGCTGGAAAAGCTCCTAGCAAAGTGGTCAGAGTCATCATCAATGTGAATGTTAAAATCACCACCAATCACCAGTCTGGACAGCTTCACAGTGCAGGATAAAAAGTCACTAAACTCCTGAAGGAAGGAACTGTTTGGACCAGGTGGACGATAAACCACATCACAGTAAAATGGGTCCTTACGCCCAACTTTAAGCAGCTGCAGTTCAAAGGAGGCAAAGCGACCTGTGGTTGTAGAGCTACAAGAAAGATGGTCTCTAGAGACAATAGCTAGTCCTCCACCAGAACCCCGGGGCTGGCTAAGGATGGAATAGCTACTCAGGTAGAGTTGAATTAATAATAATAATAATAATAATAATAATTCATCAAACTTATATAGCACTTTGTTAGGACACTCAAAGACGCTGCATGCACTCAAACATTCACACACTGCTGATGGTGGTAAGCTACTGAGTAGCCACAGCCACCCTGGGGCAGTCTGACAGAAATTAGGTTGCATTGTTGCGCCACCGGCCCCTCTGACCACCACCAACAGAGGCAATTAGACCAGAATAGTCAGATGCTTCCTGCCAAACTATGGAAGCATATGTGTCAAAAAACTAAAATTATTAAGCATTAGCAGAAAGGCATATTCCATTTCACTATACAACTACTAAATGTGACTCACAAATTAAAGGAACTAGAGGCAGGAAAAAAGAAACGATGCTCACGAGCGCCGCGCCCGGCTCTGTGAGTAACTGCAGCCCAGCACGGGAGCATGCACAGACGGCTATGTTACACAAACACAAAAATACCATTACCTGACCCTCTTCACACGCTCTCACGCCACACCTCCAATATCTCACGCTGAAAAGGCAACTCCCCGCCGCTCTCACGGACAATATTGCGGCGAAGCAATCCACGCTGCAGCCCTGATCACAGCTAATGCTACTACTGTAGCATGATCACAGCTAATGCTACTACTGTAGCATGATCACAGCTAATGCTACTGCACGCTAGCTCTCTCTGAGTCATCGGTGAAGTCAGATCATTGTCATATCATCTCTAAACACAACCTATAATGTTTCTTACCTGCTCACTAGGAAATGAGCCATGGCAGCATCCTTTTTGAGTCCCAGATATTGTTGAAGCCTCCATTCGTCAATCACGTATCCGATATAGATTCAGGTCCCTGTCTGTCTTTTACCATATTTGGTTTTTGACTCACGAGATGCCGCTGAATAAACTTCCTTTGTGCCACGCTTGGTCGTTTGCTGGTTGCAGTAGAATCCATTCCCACAGTTCTTCTTTTGGAGTTTGGCGGTTGGCAAGCAACTTAAGGTGCAATAGCGCCACCTACCGATCTGCAGTGTCGAACACATTTTCTTTCTGTTTTGAAGCTGTCGTGAACGCGCAAGCAGTGTCAATTGACGCCATATCCGTAGGGCAGCGCGGGAAATTCCTGACCGAACTGCAGCGCATTTTGCAGCAAACAGCCTGTTCAAGAAAATGGAACGATACATGGGTGGCCTCATTCTTTTAGGTTTATAACGCTTCATCACCCATTAGCTTTGAAAAAATGAACATACATGTTTAATTTTTTACAGATTTTTTAAAGATCCTGCCTCTAGTTCCTTTAAATAATCAATTTTCCAAACGGCTTTTTAATTTTCTTCTACTTCACTGCTCTTTCTGTAACTTAATGAAATAGATAAAGAAAATGGAATTTAAGATTTCATTTTCAAATAACACTCTAGCAAAAGTGTGACAAAATTCAATTTGAAATGTCAAATTTGAAAATGCATTAGCAGAAATGCATTTTCATTTTCACTATACAACTGCTAAATGTGACTCACAAATAAAATAAATAAGCAATTTTCCAAATGGCTTTTTAATTTTCTTCTTCATCACTGCTCATTCTGTGACTTAATGAAATAGATTAAAAAAAGGAATTTAAGATTTCATTTTCAAATAACACTCCAGAAAAAGTGTGACAAAATTAAATTTGAAGTGTCAAATCAGAAGATTAAAATGCATTAACAGAAATGCTTTTTAATTTTCACTATACAACTGCTAAATGTGACTCACAACTAAAATGAATAACCAATTCTCCAAACGGCTTTTTAATTTTCTTCTTCAACTCTGCTCATTCTGTGACTTAATGGAAAGGATAAAGAAAGGGGAACTGCAGTTTCGTTTTCATTCCCGCCCCGCAATAAGTGTCTCATACATAGATATCATATATATCACTAGATGCCTTAACTGGGAGTCGACAGCGTCCATACACGGCGGCCATCTTACCTCGGACCGCTTACGTTCCGTTCTCAATGGTAGCAGATGGAAGGTGAGTGAACAACTTAAACAAAAACACTCTTAACTCGATTAAATATTAACGGATTTACAAGCGGGTTGCATTATTACAAACCTTATAGCACATAGGCTTGATAGGACATACTTTAACATTTTTAAATTAATGGGCTAAATCCGTCATATTTCACAGCCACATCTCTGTCGTTTATAACAAACCAAACCGTTTGAAATTTGGTTGAAAATTGAGCAAGTTAGAGTTATTTAAATAGTGCATGCACCATTGACACCAATGTTACGAAAGGGGGTAGCTGTCCGAGGTAAGATGGCCGCCGCGTAGGGACGTTCGTCCAATCGACGAAGAGCATCTAGCATCTAGTGATATACACTGCTCACAAAAATTAAAGGAACACTTTAAAGAAACACATTAGATACGTCAGATCTCAATATGAAGTTGGATATCTATACAAATAACGACAGGGCAATGTCTTAGGAACAAAAGGATGCCAAGTCTTTTAATGGAAATAAAAGTTTTCAGCCTACAGAGGGCTCAATTGTGTAGACACCCTAAAATCAGAGTGAAATGAAGATGTGGCAGGCTAGTCCATTATTTGAAAAACTTAATTTCTGCAACTCGAAATGCTTTTCAGTATCTTGTGTGGCCCCCACGAGCTTGTGTGCATGCTTGACAACGTCGGGGCATGCTCATAATGAGACAACGGATGGTGTCTTGTGGCATTTCCTCCCAGATCTGCATCCCTGAGCTCTTGTACAGTCTGAGGAGCAACTTGGCGCCGCCTAATGGACCGAAACATAATGTCCCACAGATGTTCTATTGGGTTTAAGTCAGGGGATCGTGAAGGCCATTCAATTGTTTCAATTCCTTCATCCTCCAGGTACCGCCTGCATACTCTTGCCACATGAGGCCGTGCATTAGGAGAAAACCAGGACCTACTGCATCAGCGTAGGGTCTGACAAAGGGTTCAAGGATTTCATCTGGATACCTTATGGCAGTCAGAGCACCATTTCCTAGGCAGTAGAGGTCTGTGCGTCCCTCCATGGATATGCCTCCCCAGACCATCACTGACCCACCACCAAACCTGTCATGTTGAACGACGTTGCAGGCAGCATAACGTTCTCCTTGTCTTCTCCAGACTCTTTCACGTCTATCACAGGTGCTCAGGGTGAACCTGCTCTCGTCTGTAAAAAGTACAGGGCGCCAGTGGCGGACTTGCCAATTCTGGTGTTCTTGAGCAAATGCCAGTCGAGCTCTACGGTGCTGGGCAGTGAGCACAGGGCCCACTACAGGACGTCGGGCCCTCAGGCCATCTTCATGAAGTCTGTTCCTGATTGTTTGGGTAGAGACATTCACACCAGTGGCCCTCTGGAGGTCATTCTGTAGGGCACGAGCAGTGCTCAGCCTGTTCCGCCTTGCACAAAGGAGCAGGTATCGGTCCTGCTGATGGGTTGTGGACCTTCTACGGCCCTGTTCAGCTCTCCGAAAATAACCGCCAGTCTCCTNACGGGAGCATGCACAGACGGCTATGTTACACAAACACAAAAATACCATTACCTGACCCTCTTCACACGCTCTCACGCCACACCTCCAATATCTCACGCTGAAAAGGCAACTCCCCGCCGCTCTCACGGACAATATTGCGGCGAAGCAATCCACGCTGCAGCCCTGATCACAGCTAATGCTACTACTGTAGCATGATCACAGCTAATGCTACTACTGTAGCATGATCACAGCTAATGCTACTGCACGCTAGCTCTCTCTGAGTCATCGGTGAAGTCAGATCATTGTCATATCATCTCTAAACACAACCTATAATGTTTCTTACCTGCTCACTAGGAAATGAGCCATGGCAGCATCCTTTTTGAGTCCCAGATATTGTTGAAGCCTCCATTCGTCAATCACGTATCCGATATAGATTCAGGTCCCTGTCTGTCTTTTACCATATTTGGTTTTTGACTCACGAGATGCCGCTGAATAAACTTCCTTTGTGCCACGCTTGGTCGTTTGCTGGTTGCAGTAGAATCCATTCCCACAGTTCTTCTTTTGGAGTTTGGCGGTTGGCAAGCAACTTAAGGTGCAATAGCGCCACCTACCGATCTGCAGTGTCGAACACATTTTCTTTCTGTTTTGAAGCTGTCGTGAACGCGCAAGCAGTGTCAATTGACGCCATATCCGTAGGGCAGCGCGGGAAATTCCTGACCGAACTGCAGCGCATTTTGCAGCAAACAGCCTGTTCAAGAAAATGGAACGATACATGGGTGGCCTCATTCTTTTAGGTTTATAACGCTTCATCACCCATTAGCTTTGAAAAAATGAACATACATGTTTAATTTTTTACAGATTTTTTAAAGATCCTGCCTCTAGTTCCTTTAAATAATCAATTTTCCAAACGGCTTTTTAATTTTCTTCTACTTCACTGCTCTTTCTGTAACTTAATGAAATAGATAAAGAAAATGGAATTTAAGATTTCATTTTCAAATAACACTCTAGCAAAAGTGTGACAAAATTCAATTTGAAATGTCAAATTTGAAAATGCATTAGCAGAAATGCATTTTCATTTTCACTATACAACTGCTAAATGTGACTCACAAATAAAATAAATAAGCAATTTTCCAAATGGCTTTTTAATTTTCTTCTTCATCACTGCTCATTCTGTGACTTAATGAAATAGATTAAAAAAAGGAATTTAAGATTTCATTTTCAAATAACACTCCAGAAAAAGTGTGACAAAATTAAATTTGAAGTGTCAAATCAGAAGATTAAAATGCATTAACAGAAATGCTTTTTAATTTTCACTATACAACTGCTAAATGTGACTCACAACTAAAATGAATAACCAATTCTCCAAACGGCTTTTTAATTTTCTTCTTCAACTCTGCTCATTCTGTGACTTAATGGAAAGGATAAAGAAAGGGGAACTGCAGTTTCGTTTTCATTCCCGCCCCGCAATAAGTGTCTCATACATAGATATCATATATATCACTAGATGCCTTAACTGGGAGTCGACAGCGTCCATACACGGCGGCCATCTTACCTCGGACCGCTTACGTTCCGTTCTCAATGGTAGCAGATGGAAGGTGAGTGAACAACTTAAACAAAAACACTCTTAACTCGATTAAATATTAACGGATTTACAAGCGGGTTGCATTATTACAAACCTTATAGCACATAGGCTTGATAGGACATACTTTAACATTTTTAAATTAATGGGCTAAATCCGTCATATTTCACAGCCACATCTCTGTCGTTTATAACAAACCAAACCGTTTGAAATTTGGTTGAAAATTGAGCAAGTTAGAGTTATTTAAATAGTGCATGCACCATTGACACCAATGTTACGAAAGGGGGTAGCTGTCCGAGGTAAGATGGCCGCCGCGTAGGGACGTTCGTCCAATCGACGAAGAGCATCTAGCATCTAGTGATATACACTGCTCACAAAAATTAAAGGAACACTTTAAAGAAACACATTAGATACGTCAGATCTCAATATGAAGTTGGATATCTATACAAATAACGACAGGGCAATGTCTTAGGAACAAAAGGATGCCAAGTCTTTTAATGGAAATAAAAGTTTTCAGCCTACAGAGGGCTCAATTGTGTAGACACCCTAAAATCAGAGTGAAATGAAGATGTGGCAGGCTAGTCCATTATTTGAAAAACTTAATTTCTGCAACTCGAAATGCTTTTCAGTATCTTGTGTGGCCCCCACGAGCTTGTGTGCATGCTTGACAACGTCGGGGCATGCTCATAATGAGACAACGGATGGTGTCTTGTGGCATTTCCTCCCAGATCTGCATCCCTGAGCTCTTGTACAGTCTGAGGAGCAACTTGGCGCCGCCTAATGGACCGAAACATAATGTCCCACAGATGTTCTATTGGGTTTAAGTCAGGGGATCGTGAAGGCCATTCAATTGTTTCAATTCCTTCATCCTCCAGGTACCGCCTGCATACTCTTGCCACATGAGGCCGTGCATTAGGAGAAAACCAGGACCTACTGCATCAGCGTAGGGTCTGACAAAGGGTTCAAGGATTTCATCTGGATACCTTATGGCAGTCAGAGCACCATTTCCTAGGCAGTAGAGGTCTGTGCGTCCCTCCATGGATATGCCTCCCCAGACCATCACTGACCCACCACCAAACCTGTCATTTTGAACGACGTTGCAGGCAGCATAACGTTCTCTTTGTCTTCTCCAGACTCTTTCACGTCTATCACAGGTGCTCAGGGTGAACCTGCTCTCGTCTATAAAAAGTACTGGGCGCCAGTGGCGGACTTGCCAATTCTGGTGTTCTTGAGCAAATGCCAGTCGAGCTCTACGGTGCTGGGCAGTGAGCACAGGGCCCACTACAGGACGTCGGGCCCTCAGGCCATCTTCATGAAGTCTGTTCCTGATTGTTTGGGTAGAGACATTCACACCAGTGGCCCTCTGGAGGTCATTCTGTAGGGCACGAGCAGTGCTCAGCCTGTTCCGCCTTGCACAAAGGAGCAGGTATCGGTCCTGCTGATGGGTTGTGGACCTTCTACGGCCCTGTTCAGCTCTCCGAAAATAACCGCCAGTCTCCTGAAATCTCCTCCATGTTCTGGAGATTGTGCTGGGAGACACATTAAACCTTCTTGCTGCAGCACGTGTTGGACAACCTGTGCAACTTCTGTAGGGTTAAGGAATCGCCTCATACTGCCAGTAGAGATAATTACTCAAGCCAAAACTAGCACGAGTGGAAAACCAGCCAAAAAAGATCAAGAGGGAGAAACTTGAAATGACCTCCACATGTTAAACCAGTCCTGTTTTGAGGGTTTTGTAATTGTTGCCACTTTAGTGCACCTGTCGTTAAGTCCATGAACACCAATACAGCTGAAAGTGATTAACAATGCCCTCAGCTGCTTAATCAACCAGAAAATTATCAGACAGGTTTAATTGATTGCATGCCAGGCCCAATAAAAAAAGTGTTCCTTTAATTTTTGTGAGCAGTGTATATGATATCTATGGTCTCATAAATCAATTTGAATTTGCAATCCTAAGAGGCGAGGGAGAGTGATGTCACCGCCAGCCTCACTCTTCTTCCCAGTCTGACCGCACTACGCATTCAGTACACTAGGGGGCGTTGTGTACATAGACACCTGATAGACACGGAAGAAATCACCCAGCCGGCTGCTTGAGGTCAGGAAATGCTGCCGCATCTTGGATCGGTTCCCCTGGACTGTTGAGGACAGGGCTCGGGGGATTGCTTTGCACAAGTAAGTTTGAGCATTTTTATTGTTTTTTATTTTTTAAATATAATATTTCTGTATTGTATTTGTGTCCACCAGCACATCTTAGCCAGCTAACGTTAGCTTCATGTTAACTGCCGGTGGTCTCCAGTCTCCTGACAATGAAGGCTAACAGAGACTTTATTAATCTTTTATTCCAAAACACTGATTTAGATTACAGCTCACACAACAATGCTGCTGCTAAAAAACAAATCAAATATACTGGTATCAGGTATATCTCATGTCTCAGACCCTCCCCTCTGACTGGAGAACTTTAGCTAATGAGCTGCCATGCTAACCTGCTAAAAGAGGACTGTTATGCAGAACTTTTCAGGAGCATTATAAACAGAATTTTTATGTTAAGGAAAGTTTTTTTAAAAAAAACTTAAGGAATAATACGTTTATTGTAAAATCAGAATAAAATAGTAAGAATAAAGGAAATTAGATTGACCTCCTTTGTACAGAGAAGGGGTTTATTCCATCATTCTTCAGCTTTCTGGTTCTCCTTCAAAGAGTTAAGTGTATCATGAGGCCACCAGCATTCATACACATACATAGCCTTTTCACAGGGCAGAGTGTAATACTTATCCCTGCATAACATGTCTTTATCTCATGTATGAAAACTTAATTTATTTTAAGAAACACCTTAATAGTACATAAATTATAATAATTACACTAAAACTCTCTCTATATATCTATAGGTAATTAGATTCTTATTGTTTGATTGTGATTCTAAGGTCTGCACAAGGATTCCTATGTACCCAGACCTATTGTGTGTACAAATGACAAATAAAGATCTCATAAATACAGTTGGCCATCTTGGATCCAACTTTTGTTTTTTCAATAGGAAGAGGGTCATGTGACACAACAAACTCTGGTAATTTCACAAGAAAAACAATGGTGTGCTTGGTTTTAACGTAACTTTATTCTTTCATGAGTTATTTACAAGTTTCTGACCACTTATAAAATGTGTTCAATGTGCTGCCCATTGTGTTGGATTGTCAATGCAACCCTCTTCTCCCACTCTTCACACACTGATAGCAACACCGCAGGAGAAATGACAGCACAGGCTTCCAGTATCCGTAGTTTCAGGTGCTGCACATCTCGTATCTTCACACCATAGACAATTGCCTTCAGATGACCCCAAAGATAAAAGTCTAAGGGGGTCAGATCGGGAGACCTTGGGGGCCATTCAACTGGCCCACGATGACCAATCCACTTTCCAGGAAACTGTTCATCTAGGAATGCTTGGACCTGACACCCATGATGTGGTGGTGCACCATCTTGCTGGAAAAACTCAGGGAACGTGCCAGCCTTAGTGCATAAAGAGGGAAACACATCATCATGTAGCAATTTCAAATATCCAGTGGCTTTGAGGTTTCCATTGATGAAGAATGGCCCCACTATCTTTGTACCCCATATACCACACCAAACCATCACTTTTGTTGTTCCAACAGTCTTGGAGGGAACCCAATGTGGGTTAGTGTCAGACCAATAGCGGTGGTTTTGTTTGTTAACTTCACCATTCACATAAAAGTTTGCCTCATCACTGAACAAAATCTTCTGCGTGAACTGAGGGTCCTGTTCCAATTTTTGTTTTGCCCACTCTGCAAATTCTGTGCGCTGATCTGGATCATCCTCATTGAGATGCTGCAGTAGCTGGAGTTTGTAAGGGTGCCATTTGTGAGTAGCTAATATCCTCTGAAGGGATGTTCGACTAATGCCACTCTCCAGTGACATGCGGTGAGTGCTACGCTGTGGGCTCTTGCTGAATGAAGCTAGGACAGCCACTGATGTTTCTTCATTAGTGACAGATTTCATGCGTCCACATTTTGGCAAATCCAACACTGAACCAGTTTTACGAAATTTAGCAAGCAGTTTGCTAACTGTAGCATGGGAGATGGGTGGTCTCGTAGGGTGTCTTGCATTGAAACCTGCTGCAATGACCCGGTTACTGCGTTCACCAGATATCAACATTCACAATAAAACCTGTCATCACTAAAATCACACCTGCAAGAAGAATGAACATGCGCACTTGTTCTCAAAACACCCCCCTACACCCCAAAGCCCGAGATTTGTTCAGCACAAAACTTTCTAATATTTCTCGCAGAAAACCCTCTCATTTCTCCATGTTCATATGACAGGTGCTCTGATATGATTTTCGAAGACAAGCCTTGTTTTGCCATCTCTATGATCACGCCTGAGAATTGTTCAAAGAAGGTTTGGCTGAGCTATTCTGCAAAAGAGGAAGCCATGACTTCGGTAAAGCCGTGGTCGTGCTGAAAGCAGGAGTCAGCACCGGCCGGCAAGCAGAGTACAGCGTGAATCACATCACCTGTGGGTGATTGTCAAAGGAAACGGATAAATCCTCACTGCGACTGCAAAGCCGGGTAAGTCTTCATTAATTAGTGTTATTTATTTACTTATTCGTTTATTTATTATTATAACGATCGCGAGTTGAGACACCTGAATTAGAACGCGAAAACTAAATGACTCCGCGGATTTAAAACTACACAAAAATGAATATTTTAAAAAGCATCTTCTCTTATTAACAAATACTTAGTTACAAGCACTTACCATGAACAAATGAGTCGCACAAACTGACGTTGCTGCAGGAATCCAGGCTTTCTTCAGACAGTCGGGTCACCCACAATCATCTCTTTCGTATTTCGCAGTCCTTTACGGAGGAAATTCCAATAAAACTTTTTATCAAGCCTCCCACAGGCCGAACGATCAACCACACAGCAAGAATGATCCATCTGCTTCGCTAAATCTGCCTCCAAGCGTGTTAAACAATCGAATTATAGGCAAAATGCGCTGTTTGTTGCCACCCAGGTCCCATGATGCAACGCGAAAAACATAAACATTGACGTCACAAAAGATCCTCCTATTGACCATTTGCACCTACGTCACCTAATCACGTGGGTCCGCCACATTGGTTGGCAAAAGCATAGATATCATATGATATCTATGGGCAAAAGCATGTAAAAAGTCAGCGACACGAGTACTAAATAATGGGGAAAGTAGCGCCTGAAATAGTTTTTTTGTCGTTGTCGTTGTTGTTTTTGCGATGTTTAGCCTGGCTTCAACTAGTTCAAGCCCAGTCCAGTTGTGAGAAGATTTAGCGCAACTAGGTGGGGCTCATAGAGAGCAGTATTTACTAAAGTTACATGTTAGCTAGCTTATGAACGCTAGCTTCATAGATGATAGATAGTCCTCCAACCTGCGGGTACCGCGGGTTACCCGTGGGTCGGGTCAATAAATTATTAATTCAGTGCGGTGCGGTTTGGGGCGGGTTCATCAAATATTTATATTATATAGATATGCACACTGAAGGTAAAGACATTAATCAATGCTTAATTTTGTAAAACATAATATTTAAGACAGTTTTTTAAACACGGTCATGTTTTAAAACGTTATAACGTGCAGATAACCTTTGACCCTATGACGTAGGCACGTAGAATGCTGCAGCAAAGTGCGCTCCAAGCAGGTGGCAGGCAGCCACATCAACAAAACGATAGAGGAAGATATTTTGGATAAAATTCGTTCGGGAGTTTACATTCTTAAAAGACAGGAGGGACAAACTAATCGCGTGTTTGGGAAAGATTCAGCGAGGTAAGAAGCTCAATATTATACCGTGTTTTTAATGAGGCGGGGCGGGTTGTAAAACTAGACAAAGTGATGCGGGGCGGTTTGGTGCGGGTCAGACTTTTTGAAATCTGCGGTACCCGCGGGTTGAAGAAAACCCTAACCCGCGCATCACTACCGCACGCTCTACATGGTGAAATATCCATCCATCCATTAGGATGATCAATAAGTATAAACATATCACATTTATTCCAGTCCCTGTCTTCCCCAAGAAATATATAAACGCTAATCTTACCTGGTAAAACATGTTCGCTGCAAATCCAGAAATACTTTGAGGGCTGCTAGTTCATTTTATTGACCGCTGCGGTTCATCTCCATCCTCAGTCTCCATCAAAGTAGTTTTTAAAAAAAAACGAGTTGAGTTTACATCCTTGTCTGTTAGTGCAGCCAACTATTATCATTTTACTGTAAAATCAACTAAATAAACCGATAAAATGCTACAAACTGGCTTGTTTTGACTAACTTCACCGCAGTTTCAACGTTTGTAAACTGCCTTTTTGCCAACCATCATGGCAAAGGGGGCGGTCCCATGAGCGACACGTGCAAATGGTCAATAGCTGCCTTGCCTAAGATGCTATTGTAGGCGCGTTTTGTCGGAGCGGGCATGGGCAGAGTTTTACTGAAACAGACCGTTTTATTTCCTGGTATAAATTCATGTTGACAAAAATAGCTCATATTTAAGATAAAATGACATCTCAATATTGCCAACAGTAATATTTTATAATATATTGTGTCTACCTTTGCTCTCAAAGATTTAAAATAGCATGATCTAGCTCCTTTAAAGTTAATTTTTTGGAATTGTGGACAGCTACGGTCAAATTCCTTAAACGGTAGATAAAAAGCTGAGAGACTGAAAACTGAAACTGAAAACTTTCCTTTGATACATGTATTGAGTGAAAGTGTGACATATTAAAAAAGAGCTGGTCTTATCTGTTTTGAACATCAGGTGGCACTGCACTCCCTGATATAACTAAATATTAACCATCAAGAACTAAAGATATGCATGAAGTTAACAAGCTGTATCTGGGTGACCTTTAAGCTGATGCCAAGGGAGAATACTCTCAGCTAATGTGAACCGAAGCCCACCTCAACCACACCTAGATAAATTATCATGGTGGTGCAGCAGGTGTTTCTGAGGGTCACACGCTGACATCTGACACCGGCGCAGGTCTGCACTTTGCTTTTCTGTGAACATGTCTGTTAGGGTGGAATCGTATCACTGCCATTCTGGAATGGGAAAGTGCCTGTCAATGGGTACGTAATCTTTCTTGAGAAAATAATGTAGAGCTCAGCCCTAGCACCCAACCTAATTGGAGGGATTCCCAATAATAGATCCTTAGTCACATCTGTAGTCAGACGCTTGGGGTCAAACTGAGTGGAATGGACATTTGGAGAGGGAGAAAAATTAAGTTTCCTCTTTCTAAGTGGGAGACACTTGTGGCCAAATCTGGGAAGGATGAGAAAAATGATACAAACAGATCGGTGTTTGGGGTCTGGACCCGGGCCAAGAGCAGAGAGAAAATTAATAGTGTTTACGTTGGGGAACTCACTCTGGAGGAATTCTGAAGGGATGCAGGATGAGCTGTATTTATATCAGACATTTTTCATAGCATGTTGAATCCATCTTTGAGAGCAACATTGCTGGGGAACCAGTCAAAGCAGGACACGAAGCAGCTAGAAAACATCTGAAGTAATGATGAAGTGCACCAAAGCAGCGACTGCCAAAAATATTTAAAGCAACTCGATCATAATCTGAGACTATATTTCTGTCTTCATGAACAGACTGTAAAGGAAGGCCAAAAAGTACCAAGATCAACAAAATGTTAAAGCCCTGGGATGACAAAAAACATTTGTCCGATTTGCAGATGTTTTCTCCACAACTCTGCTGGGGAGGCATTTATTCCTATTTAATAGAAAGCCCTGGATTCTTCACTCATGACAAATTAAAGGCATTGAAACGTCTGGAGGTCTATGATTATTTTGTTTCATGGAAAGTTGGGCCGATCCCTTCTGCAAAACAGAAGCCCGTGGTCGTGCTGAAAGCAGGAGTCAGCACTGGCCGGCGAGCAGTCACACACGCGCGTGCACACACACACACACATATAGTATATCCCTGGCAAGAGTACGACAGTAAAAGTAAAATACTATTTTAAGTACATTTTGATAATGGTATTGTCTTTAAAATAACAATAATAATAACAACTGTATGCGTTAAAGCCTTTACTTACTTCATTTAGTATAAATTACTACAATACCAAGATATATACTAAAGCCAGCTCTGGTAGCCTAGTGGTATGAGTGTCAACCCCGGGACTGGGAGATCAGGGTTCAAATCTCGGTTGGGTCATTCCAAAGACTTTAACTTGTAGGTCGCCATTGTTGTTAGCATCGCAATGCACTCTGGGTAGTGTGTTCAATCGCACCCAAGTTCTCCTCGGTTCAGAACCGGAACGATCACTCAGGACCAGCTCTCCATTTTTAGGGTTTGAAAATCCCCAGAACCTTATGGTTCTTACCCAGTCCAGGACCTGCTAAGGATTTTATTTAAGCTGGTGGTTGAAGAGACACGCCTAGGTTCTGTCTGCATTCGTCCGGCTGCGTTTTGCCTGCTTCCTCCGTAAAGTGACCTCACCTGAGTAGCCTTCAAGCAGCGAGTATTACTTATACGGCCACACCCGTTTAACTGCAGATCTCCTCATGATTCTGGCACTTGACACTGACCTAGGTTAGTTTCTGTAACTTGGAAAAACAGTTACAAGGGTATTATTTCAATAAGCTTGGTTAAGACAACCGATAAAAACCTCCAAAATTGTTTTGACACACAGATCCTAATCCTTTACTACCACGATGAACCACTCACAAAAGGGAATGTCCAATACAAGACTTTATCTAGTTTTGTAAATTTACTTAGCATAGCATTTTGGCAGGGGAAGCAAACAGCATAAAACCTCATATGATTGGTTAATATTCAACTCAATGATCAACAGCAATAATAGATCAAAATCAATAAAATTAATTTAGCCAACTTAGACATTGTTACTTCCAACCAGGTTAAAGTGCTGGAGCTGTGGTTCATGATTCTTTCTTTTTTTGGTAGACCAGGAGAAAAAAGCCACAACGTCTTGATCAGGGACTTGAGCTGATTTCTTGCAAACTCTTCAGGCGAGCTGTTACTATGTCTACTCCTGACTAATCAAAACGGTCATCAGTGGTAACTTCTTCTTCAACGCTGATGAAAAAGATTTATCTTTTAAGAGAACTTGCAAAATAACCGCGCTCCGAGGACTTCTTCTAATTGCTAAGATCTTCGACTTGAGTCTTGGGATCGTCTTAGGCAACTCCAACTGAAACCACGGCCTTCTCTGTCGAAAATCTTCTCATCCTCGGAGCCCTGGTTATGATGGGCACCGTCCCGATGGTGTTCCTTGGAGCGCGCAAACAGAGGAACCAACTATTGCCTTTTGATTGGGTTTTTTATACCTTACCATGAAGATGTTACATAATAGTTGTTGCATTGTTGACCGTGACTCAGCTTTTTGCTTGTTAGTCAGAGTAAAAATCTCCAGTTGTACGTGACATCCTCTTTTTCAGTGTCTTGACCTAAACTACGCCCAAGCCTAGTTCCCCTTTTTCTACCAGCGCTTCCAGCACTTTAAGTGATCAACAACTCTGTGACCTTTTATCACAGTTACTAAAACTCTATTAACCTCTTTCTTTAAACATTTTAGCTTAAAACCTTCCATACTTAATCATTACAGCTTCATTGATTCAGGCTGTCATACTTGACCTTTAAAATCACATTACATGAAATCACTCATGTTGATTAACCATATAAAATCATTCTTATACTTATTTTAGCAGCTTTTAAGCATAACAGCATAAAATGTCCCTGTGTGTCTGCTGGTGACCTTTGTTCCACTTCATGGGGAGAAGTAGAACTCAACTCATTTTGACAAGTGACATCATATGGTTGTACCTCGGTTGCACTGGCTGGCTTTGGGACCCTGTATTGACTATTCAGCGACATAAACACGTCTGTTCAGCCTTTTCAATTTGAACCAGAGCGAAACATTAACGAGGAGGACATCACTGACGATGTTTCACAAAACGAGCATCAAAATGAAGGGCAAGAAGGGCGGGATGAAGCGAGAGCAGGACAAAACCGGTGTTGCGTGTGCTGCAAATCATGCCAACCAAGAGGGTGAGTGTTTGTTGTCAAGAGCTCCCATTTTTGTCAGCAGAAGTTAACGGTAAGCTATCGTGTGATCAGACTTGTTCAATTATCAATGATTTTGGAGAATATTAGCATCCAGAGCTGTCGTGTCATTTATAGATGATTAAGATATACAGTGAAATGACTTTAATCATTTTTGCAGATATCCCGTGCATCACTGCACACGAAAACTTTGATGCAGTTTGACGTCTTATAGGCTGCCCTCGTCAGCCTCCACGACCGGGAGAGTGCTGCCCTACCCAATTGGAATCGGGCCACCAATAGGTAGCCTATAATCACTATAATGTAATGTCAGGGCTGTCCTGGTTGATGAGCCTCCTGCCAGTCAGGTTGTAGCAGCTACGGAGCTGTCCCGAACTTAGTCATCCCGCTTTATATTAAAGATGTGTTAAATAAAGAGTATCATGTATTAAACTGAGTCTGATTGCTGACTATTTGTATCCTTTCCTGCCACACAGAATATAATGTATGAAATTAGACCAAATAACGCCCTTATTATGCACATACATATGATTGACATATCTATAGGACTATGTTAGTTTTCTATATCAATACTATGATTGCTATCTATCTATCTATCTATCATCTATCTATCATCTATCTATCTATCTATCTATCTATCTATCTATCAATCATCTATCTATCAATCATCTATCTATCTATCTATCTATCATCTATCTATCTATCATCTATCTATCTATCATCTATCTATCATCTATCTATCAATCATCTATCTATCTATCATCTATCTATCTATCATCTATCTATCTATCTATCTATCTATCATCTATCTATCTATCATCTATCTATCATCTATCTATCTATCTATCTATCTATCTATCTATCATCTATCTATCTATCATCTATCTATCTATCATCTATCTATCTATCTATCTATCTATCAATCATCTATCTATCTATCTATCTATCTATCATCTATCTATCTATCATCTATCTATCTATCTATCTATCATCTATCTATCTATCATCTATCTATCTATCTATCTATCTATCTATCTATCTATCTATCTATCTATCTATCTATCTATCTATCTATCTATCTATT
>SSNS01000750.1:30494-84652 GCA_006937985.1 Aphyosemion australe | reverse complement strand
ACCCGATGATCAGTCCAGTTTATGTGAGGGTTGTGTTTCTGTAGCCAGGGGAACCCAAGGACAAGGGGTGAGTTATTGGTAGGGAATACATAGAAGAAAATATGCTCGAGATGGTTACCTGAGGTTGTCAGTGGAATGGGCTGGGTCCGGTGGGTGATCTGAGTCAACTGTTTACCATTGAGGGCGGTCACAAGTATGGGTGGATTGAGAGGGATAAGTGGTAGGCCCAGCTGTTGTACCAGGGAGGAATCCATTAGATTTTGCTCACATCCTGAATCCACAAGGGCAGAGAGGGTTAAGGCATCTGGAGAGAGCTGGAGGGTCACTGGAAGAAGAAGACGGGGCTGTTGTAAACTTCGGAGATGGTCCGGCGATTGCCCCTCTATTGCCGGACCCGCTCTTTTGGCCGATTGGGGCAGGAGGCGATGAAGTGACCAGCTACCCCACAATAGATACACTGACCTGCCAGCAGGCGTCTTTGTCGTTCCTCTGGAGAGAGACGAGTGCGGCCAATCTGCATGGGTTCAGGTTCTGACCGAGAGGAGTTATGGAAATTGGAATCAGGGGGTGGTCGTATAGAGGGTCTGGAGGAGGCACCCCTGGTTCTTTCCTGGCTGACCTCCTTTAATCGACTATCCAGCCGTATGGCTAAAGTGATGAGCTCATTCAGGGTCTTTGGTTCTGCTAGAACTCTCAGACTGTTCTTTACAGGTTCATTTAATGCGTTAAAAAAGGCATTTCTCAGAGACTTTTCATTCCAGCCTGATGCTGCTGCTAAGGTGCGGAATTCGATAGAGAACTCAGCAACTGACCTTCTTCCTTGCTTCAACTCCCAGAAGGTAAGAGAAAAGTCAGATTGCTCAGTACCAGGATCAAACACTGACGTCAACTCCTCAAAAAATTCACTGTAAGTGCAGTTAAAGCTCCGTTGACCCTGAAAACGAGATTCAGCCCACAGAAGGGCTTTATCTTCGAGTAACCCGAGTATAAACGAGATCTTGGAGCCATCATCAGGAAAGTTTTGTGGAGAGCTTTCAAAAACCAACTGACACTGTAAAAGGAACCCCTTACATCGTCCCACATCACCTGCGTAGCGCCTTGGGGTAGTCACCGGGATCAGACGAGGGGGTATTGGTCCAGCAGAGGTGGAAGGAGAGGCAGCAGCGCCATCTGGTGGTGTTGAGGCTGCTTGTTGTTGGCTGGGTTGACAATGAGCCGTTAATTGATCCAAGCGTTGGAGAATGGCAGTTTGTTGCTCACTGAGGGAACGAAGAACAGTTTCATGAGTATGGATTATGGTGTTTTGTTCAGCTAAAGCTCTCCTGAGAGTGTCTGCTGGGTCATTCTGGCCAGACCGTTCTGTTATGTTTTTTGGCAAGTATTTGACCCACATGCAAGAACTCTCAGGAGACGGAATACAATTATAATACAGTTTATTGTGGAAATGTAGGATCCTTGTGATGAGGCGGAGACCAGGGGGAAGGACTGCAAGAAAGAGGAGAGGTGA
The DNA here is from genome assembly GCA_006937985.1 of Aphyosemion australe. Lineage (NCBI taxonomy): Eukaryota > Metazoa > Chordata > Actinopteri > Cyprinodontiformes > Nothobranchiidae > Aphyosemion > Aphyosemion australe. Next base: position 83,145 of record SSNS01000750.1, on the reverse strand, counting down.
GGACAAGGCTGACGGAGGTTAGCAGAACAGATCAGGGTATGTGGCTTACGGTTCTGCTGTGGTGGTTCTGTCGTGGGAGGGTGTACCAGGGTTGAGGAAGGAGGAGTGGTTTGGGTTCACGGGTTCTGTAGAACTCAAGGTGAGTGTTTTCTGAGATGACAGGTGAATATCCACAGGTATGTGACTGGATAGGAATCTTACTGTAACCGTTGGAGGGCAAGCAGGTGACGCACAGGAGGATTCGGCAGGCTGAGGTCCAGGGAGCGATGTAGCAGAGGTAGAGAGGGAGAGAAGGCAACCAACATGGATTGAATCTTGAGAGAGAGTTACTTGGAGATTGAAGATGGCTGATCACAGGACACGGGGAGAACCTGGGAGAAACAACAAGGAGGATAAGCACCGGAAGAGATTTTACAAAAGACTCAAGGAAAGCCAGCATACAGTGTTTACCACACTGTTTAACGGTCTGGCATCAGCTGGTTGGCTGCCTCCCTTTTTTATCCTCAGGTGTGTGTGATTGTCAATGAGTTGCAGCTGTGTGGAGAGTTCCTCTGCTCCCTGGTGGAGTGCTGTGGATGTGCGTCACCACAGTGCCCTCTGGTGTTAACCTGGAACTGCAGAAAGGTTATGAACAGAGCCAAACCTGACACCTTTGGCCTGTACTGTATATATGAATGAAATATATGATATGATATGAATGATATTATATATATATATATATATATATATATATATATATATATATATATATATATATATATATATATATATATATATATATATATATACTGGCACCTATTGTCCTTTACCTGAAGCACTGTGTGCGTTGCCAAACTGTAAATAAAGTGAACAGTTTTGAAATTCAAGAGCCATTTTAAAGTGGCAGAAATACACTTTGGTCTCGACTGCACTCACACTAACCATTAGCTGATCAGTCCGGTCAAATGTCAATTCCGTTTCTCTGATCAAGATGTTTTGTGCAACGGGTAGAGAGTTATTTACAACCTTAATTTTTTAAAAGGTCTTCAAAACTGTTGAAAATCACATTTTACGTTTGAGTCTCTATCAAGTGCTGAATCAATAAAATAAAATTAGTTCAGTTTAAGTTTAAACCACAGTCATGGCTGTCTTTTTTAACAAAGCACTGAAACAGTAAATATGTTCCTGTTGATGCTGTGTCTGATCCCTGTGTATGAAGCTGCTTCTGGTTTTCGTCTTCTAGTTCAGGCAGACTCCTCAGAGTTCACTGGCCATGGAGTTGGAAGAGCTGGAATGCTTTTAATCACAGCTGTATTTGCAGCTTCTAATCCTGTGTAGCTGCTTCATACTGGATCTAGAACAGGGCTCGGCAACCCGCGGCTCTAGAGCCGCATGGGGCTCTTGTAGCGACCCCCTAGTGGCTCCCTTCTTTACAAATGTATGAAAATGGATGGGGGGTATATTTTTGTTTTAATATGGTTTCTGTAGGAGGAGAAACATTCTTAACATTTTCCAATGCTGTAAAAATGTACATAATAAATATTAAATTTCAACATTTCTGTCGATGAAAATTTGCGTCATAGCCTGCGACACGTTTTAGCATGGCGCCATGCCAGGTAGCTGAATGTAAACAAACCGGCAGGTGTGTCAGGGTCATGGATCCCAAAGGGACAAAGAGGAAGATCGCTGATGAGAACAGAGGATTCAGGGAAGAATGGACCGAATTATTTGCTTTCAATGCTGATGCCGAAGGATTGAGAAGTTGTCAAACAACAAAAAGAGTAAGACATTTCCAGGGAAGGCTAAATTTGCAGCTGACTACTAGGGATGCAACGGTAAGCGGTAAAATCCCGGACCGTTTGGTCCTCCCTGCACGGGAAAATCTACCCTCTTGTACCGCGGGACTTTGTTTTTGCCATTATTTTCGCGCTGGTCCTTTATTTCATGCTTTACACAGCACCAGGGCGCGTTTGTCTGTCCAGGCAGATGAATTTCATTCTGTGTGCCCGCGCTAGTCTCGTCTGAAGCTGCTCACAGCAGACCCCCTCCCTACCCGCAAGAAAATATCCAGTCACAGGTTTGACCCGCCCCACTGAGCTGATGAAAGTTTGAGCAAAACAAGTGCTACAGAGAGAAACTTAGCCACGGCCACATGCGACGAGCCGTCTTCAAACAAACCTTCCGTGTGGGAACATTTCTGTTTTGCAGTTGAATATAAAGACGAGGAGAGAAAACGGTGAACTCAGAGGCTCATTTTATTTGACGCCACAACCACAACCCCTCACACAACACACTCCCGAGTCGGGACCTTCCTTGGACATCCTACAATTCCAAATTACGCGTCCCTCCCGGTCCCGCTTCGGTCGCCCTAGCCTCTCACTGACACCACATTGAAAAGGCGTTTTAAAAGTGACATTTCTGTTGGTCTCTGAACATATTATTACACACTGGACTACAAGTAATACATCTGAAAAGTTATATTATTGCATGAATAAAATAAAGTTTGGAAATTTCAGATTTTCTTAAGCTTTTCTACAATTCAAAGTGGACCGAAACCGTTACCCAAAAACCGAGGTACGGACCGGACCGTGGGCAAAGTGGACCGTTGCATCCCTACTGACTACCCAGTTGGGAGTGAGAGAAAAAGTGCAATTGCAGTGCTTCTGGAGAAATTAGAAGAGCGCAAAAGTAGATTTAAGAAGTGTATTACATCTCCAAACTTCACTACTGCTGCAAGTTTTGTTGCAACCCGAGAGATACTAAAGCGTGGAAAACCATTCACGGATGGTGATAACATGAAGGATTCATTCACCAAAATATTAGAACACCTATTTTCAGACTTCAAAAACAAAAACGGGATAATCCAGAAAATTAAAGACATTCCTCTCTCCACAAAGACGGTGAAAGAAAGGACCATTAAAATGGCAGGCGACATCACCAATGGGCAAATCAAAGACATTAATTCAGCTTCAGCATACTCAAGTGCCTGTGATGAGTCGTGTGATGTGATTGATATTGAACAGAGAGAGCTGTTATGCAGGTATGTGAACTGTGATTGCTGCAAGAAGAAATTATCCTATGCAACAAAATATAATACTGTAGTTAAACTTAAAGCACCAAATATCGTACAGCAGAGTCACGTGGTGTGTCATTCTCTCCAGGATGCTGCAGGGAAAATAAACTTTTAATCATGAATGCTCATTGTGTATTTTTTAGCCTACTTAGTCATTTTAATAGTAGGCAAATATAGCTAATATACACTTACACCCACGGGGGATATCAGCGAGACAGGCTAACCTGAAGCTAGTGGAGTTTTTCGGGCGCTTTTATCGATAGAAACGCGGTTGAGTGACTCCAGAGTTAAGCAGCTCCAAGAGTTGCAGTGTTTCTGTAGTCTCCATCATTATTAATAATTGGAGGTTTGAGATCTCTGTGCTGGTTTGCAACTGAAGAGGCCTCTCTTCATCTATCGTCACAAGCACTGTCTCATCAAATGCCAACCAAGTCTGATGCTTGTTAAACCTGTGTTTTGTCTCATAAGATTGTCTTGATCTTAAAAGAGAGTGAATGATTGTCTATATTCTTTTCTTTTTGTCTTGTTTGTTGTGCTAATGCTTATGGTAACTTGGTTTGAGGACGCTCGGACGCTAACGGTAACCATAGCTACTTTAACAAGATCTGATCAATCTGCATTTTAATTCCGGCTGAAGCAATCCGTTTTCATGGTTTGTAATCCCAGACGCTTTCCGTGTTGGCGTAGGTTTGGTCTTGACATTGGTGGGGACTTATAAATGACCCTCCCCCCCGAAATTGTGTTGTTATCTCTATCCATGATAAAAACAATAACGTACTGATTTCCCACATGTACTAGTCTACTTACTTAGCTACTACTTACTAATGTTTAATGTTATTGAAAAGCTATTGTGTGTCACCAACATTTTAATATTAAACATGTCAATTTAACCCTTTAACAACAATTGTTTCGTATCTACACACATATCTAAGTTTATAAGAGCTCTTTCTTTTTAATAATAATTTTAATAAGATTAGTTTTTTTTCTCAATAAGCTGCTTTATTGAATCATAGACATGTTTTCTGCCCTCTGGTGGAAGCTAAAGTTGCAAAGTACAAATTATATTTAGTTTGATTGTTGTAAAAGTAAATTATTCTTGTATTAATATTAGTCAAATACGTTTCAAAATTTAAAAAGCAGTTTTCTGATTCTTATATCATGTGTCAGGCTTTAAAGGACTAAGTGTCTCTCTAGGCTGATAATATCTGTACAAGGCTGCAGATTTCTCTCAGTCTGAATGGAAGTTAGACTCAGAGAGAAAGAGACCCATGATTAACATGGCTAGTTGACTTTCTCTCTGAGAGAAAGGTAAATCAGCAGGTAAATCTCTAATGAGCTACAGATGCTTTTCCTGCTGAGCGCTAAAGCCTAGCACTGACAACGTTATGATGATGGACTCATTTCATTAGCAAACTTAACTTTAAGTGACTTACACGTTTCTTTGGGGAAAAATAGCTCCTTATGTCCTCAACCTTATTTTTGCCTCCATCCTCATGTAAACTACTTTTGTGAAACTCTTATTTTAATTAATACAGTCAGACAGGATGTGGTATATAGCGCTTTTATTGTGGTGACCGGAAGTGTGTGGGTGTGTTGTTGGGGAACTTGACTGCTGTAATGTGAAATGATGGTGGCGTTAATAAAAGAGCCTCTCTTCATGTGCAGCTTTTATCCAGTTAGCGTCATCCTCTCAGGACCCTCTGTGTCACTCACGTCGCATTGCAAACACAGGAGTCTTGCATATGACTGCAACGTTTTCCTTCTAGCTTTGGCGCTGATATATGTGTGCTGCTAACGACGGGCGACGGCGTAGTTTGTCTCAAGTGAGTCTCCCATGACAGCCAATCACACCGTCCATATGCGGTACGGTGGTATGACTCGAGGAGAGAACATCATTTAACCCTTTCTGCACCTCTAGAGTAACGAGACATTGAATAGCTTGTTGTTTTTTAGCGGAGGCAGTTAAATTATTGGTGGGGACTATTTGGTCGGTGCTGGATATTGGTGGGGACACGTCACCACCATCCATGCCAAATCTACACCCTTGCGCCACATTCTTTCTCCTGTAGCTAAGCTAACGACTAAATTCTAGCTTTAAAATATGGAAGGCTGCCACGATGCAACCCTTAGACAGGCATATTACGTGAGCATGCATTTTACCAGCAACCACAATGAGAGCCACAGTACCGATAAAAGGCATTCCATCAGCCAAACCAGCTAACATTAGCACTGCTAATCATTACGCCCAGCGGTTATAAACTCTACTGAATTTGAATTCAAAACGCCTTTATCTACCTACCACTGCAGCAACAGACTGTGAAAAATATTTTCAACTGAAATGCCTTGGGGGTAAAGTTTCAGTGAATCAAACCACCTTGTTTGAAGCCATTAAGTCTAAATGTGCTGGCTCCGTTTGACAAACAGCCATTTTACTCCAAGAAGAAGGAAGTGACATCATCCTTCCTCCTTCTCTACTTTGCTCTTTTAAAACCCTCCACCCGCCCTATACCGCCCTCTCTGATGTGTTTTGATCCAGCCGCTTCGATAAAACTTTTTATTTCCCTTGGTGACACCAACTTCTCCAAAATTAAGGGTTTTGTGGCATTCTGCTCCACAGGATGGCTGCAGACCGAGATAAACTGTTGATGGATTTTTTCACTGAAATAAAGCATGGGCTGTCCAACCTAAGACAAGATGTACATCATTTATGTGTAAGGGTTCAGGCCCTAGAATCCTCGTTGCCAGTGAATGTTTTGCCACTCACATTAGCTGATTCCATCACAGGTGTTGAACCCAACCGGCAACCAGAAGACATGGTCCTTGCCTCTGATATCCAGGAGGCAGAATATTCGCCAGCTCCTGGTGAACCAGTGGCCGAATCATCCACTAGTGACGATGGTCCGGCAGTCCCAGGTGACCGGTCAGCCAAGGTGCTCTTGGGTCATTTCATGTTACAAGGGGGGGGGGCTAGGAAACCTTACGTGCCTGTGACCCTCAAACAGGTGCTCCCCTGTGACGCTCTTCTGGACACCGGTTCGGACTTCACCCTCATGTCCCATTCTCTTTTTGACCACCTCTGTCTAGCCGCTGGAGGTGGAGGTCAACCACCAGAACTCGTTCCTTGTGCGATGAAGGTTCACACATACCGGTATGCTCCAGGTGACACGACCTTGTCATTCGTGTCTCTTCTTCACTTTACGGTCGGCCCTATAAGGCTGACACACCGCGTGTTCATTTCTGACATTGGTCCCCTTCCTTTGATCCTTGGTAATGATCTTTTAGAGCGCCTTGTCCCTGTTCTCGATCTGTGGTGGTGGTGGTGGTGGTGGGGGGTGTCTCTGGGAGTGTGTTGAAACCCCCCTGCCTATTGAGCTCTCTCCTGAACTTGACCTTCGCTGTCTTGCGGTAGGTGGCCCTGAGCAGGGGGAACCTACAGGCTCCCCGCCGAGCTCAGGCCCGCCAGCACCGCCACCACAGCATCCTTCAGAACCGCCCTCTGACCGCCTCTCACACATTGAACAGGTCATGGGGAAAGTGGACACTCTTGTGAACGAGGTTGCGCGGGACAAACTACACCAGCTCCTACTAAAATACAAGGAATCTCTTTGAGTCAACTCTTTAGATTGCGGGTTGACCACAATCCATGAGGTGAGGATTCCTACACCACCACATGCTCCGCTGACTTTTGTGCATCAATACAAGATTCCCATGGCGTCCAGGATATCATTGACAGCCTCTTTGAAAGGGGTATCATTCAACTCTGTAATAGCACCTACTCGGCTTCATTGTGGCCGTTGAGGAAACCTAATGGTAAGTGGCGACTAACCATTGACTACAGGAAACTCAACCAACAGGTTCCATTGTCTCAGTGGCCATTGGCCCACCTAGAACAAGAACTTTCAAAGGTGAGAGACGCCAAATACTTTTCTACCTTTGACATTGCGTCTGGATTCTGGACAATTCCTGTCCATGCGGCTGACCAATATAAATTGTCCTTCACCTTTGCCAAACGCCAATACATCTTCACATGGTGTCCATTTGGCTACTCTAACTCACCCTGAGTTTAACATCTTTTTGGACAAAGCCTCCCCCGACACTCGTGAGCGAGGTACCATCATCTATGTCAATGATGTTCTGATTCGTAAACAAACTTCAGACGACCACCTGTTCGAGCTGGACCATGTCATGGGTCAGCTCACGGCTATAGGTGCCAAAATCTTCCTCACCAAAGGTCAGTGGTGCAGGTCTAAAGTACAGTTTGTTGGCCTCCAAGTGGGACCACAGGGAGTGCAGCCTCAACAGAGTAGAGTCCAGGGCATTGCCACCATTAAATCTCCCACGAATATCTCTGAACTTCTGAGTTTTCTGGGTGTGTGCAACTACTCGTGCCAGTTTGTAGAGAACTATGCAGACTTGGCAAGACCTCTGACCGCTTTGCTGCAGAAGGATGTGCCTTTCGAGTGGACTGAGCAGCAACAGCAGGTCATGGATGGTTTGAAGGCTACGTAGTGACAAGGAATTCCACCTTGAGGTCGGGTTGTCTACCCACTGTTTGAGTGCCGGTCTGTACCAGATGTATGACTGCGATAGGCGTGTTGTAGTCTATGCATGTAAGATCTTGTCCAGTCCTGAGTTAAAATACTCTGACTGTGAAAAGGCTTTGCTGGCTGTGTTGGCAGTGAAGCACTTCTCTAACTACGTCGGTGGACAGAAAATCCTTGTCGAAACCCAACATCAGCCTGTGATCTTTTTGAATAGTCAATGCATCAGAGATGGTGTGGTGACCAACGCACGCATTGCATCATGGCTGTTAGCTCTTCAAAGCTTTGACATTGAGGTGCACTACGCCCAGAATTGCCGTAGCCCTCTCGGCATTGGTCTGGCTGCGCGCCAGCATTGCTCGGACGACGCTTCTGTGTCAGTCCTGCCAGCCATTCCTCCCCACGGTGCTGAACTGAATTCAGGCGTGGGTGTCCTTTGGCTGAACAAAGGCCAGAAAGACTCTTGGTGCTACCAGTTGGGCCCTCAGACCTCACAGTTTGCAGAGGAAGATGGGATCCTGATAGTCCTACAACTCACTGCCGATCGGGGTGTTCGCGAACTGGTGATCTGCACCGTCTCAGACTACGCTCGTCTCAGCTTCACTTGCCACCTGCCCTCTTGGAAGAGTTGCAGGTTCTTGATCTCCAACTGGAAGCCCATTAAACATAGAGACCTTTTCATGGTGTGCGATGCCATGGTGACATCACAGGACATGCAGATCTATTGGCATAAGGTCAAAGGTCATTCCCGTGCACCTGGACCTGATAAGGAAATGAACGACCTTATAGACTCATTAGCCAAACAAGGTGCAGCTGTTGGGGCCCCCGTGGTCATTCAACCCCTTGTGGCTCGCTGATGAGGCTCTTCCCCAGTCAGACCCACCCTGCGTGTGGGTCGTGACTCAAGCCCAGGCCGCTGAGGTGTCCGCCCCTCAACCATCGGATGGGTTCATGTCTGTTAAGCCGGTCTTTTCTGAGAACGACCTTGTCAGCCTCCAGTCCCAGGACCCTGCCATCAGCAGGGTAATCCTCTACCTTGCTGATCCTGTGGCTCATCTACCTTCAGTTCCTGAGCTCCATGCTCTCTTCCATGTTCATGTCACGCTAGGAATGGTAAAGGGGGTGCTTATGCATGTCTCTAAGCTTCCATTGGCACCTGTTCTTATGGCCCCTCTGTCACTGGGGGGGGGGGGGGGTATGATCGCGCATGCTCATGACTCTCCTTCGGCTGGACACGTTCGGAGCCCTGAGCCAGGTTGCTTACTGGACGTGGATGTAATGAGACATCTCGGACTACATCCTTAGCTGTTTGGTTTGCTGCCAATTCCAGCCCTCAAATCCCCAGAGCTCCTCTTCAGAGCAGGGGGCCGGCTTCACCGTGGTCTGACTTGCAATTTGATTGGGTGGGACCCCTGACCAAGTCCAGCAGGGGTAACAAATACTTCCTGACTGTTACCTGTGCATTCACTAAGTGGGTTGAATGTTTACCAGCACCTAACAGCACAGCGCAAACCACCGCTGTTCTTTTGATGAATCACATCTTCTCGCGGTTCGGTCTCCCCACGCGTGATAACTCGGACAGGGAAGCTCACTTCACTTCTAAGGTGATGGAACACCTTTGGCAGATGTTAGGGGTGAAGGCCAACTTCCACATTGGTTACCGGCCCCATTCTTTGGGACAGGTTCAAAGGACGAACTGTACTGTGGTCAGTATTTTGAAGGAATACGTGTCAGCTAATCACAAAGACTGGGATGTGAAGCTTCCATTGGTCCTGATGGCTATTAGGGCCACTCCTCATGAGTCTACGGGCATCTCCCCTATTGAGATGATGACGGGTAGACAGATGACCCTTCCGCTTCACCTGCTCTATCAATCAGTTGAGACCAGTGCTGCTCCGGCTTGTACTAATGACCAGTACTTGAAAAACCTGAAGGACCATCTGCCTGCGGCGTTTTCTTTTGCACAGATGAATCTGGGGAAAACAGCTGAGGGCAGGAAGGCTTACTATGATCAAAAGGCCTCACATGCTGAGCTTCACGTGGGTGACAAGGCCTGGTACTACAACTTGCTCCCCAGTTCAGTCAGGCAAATGTCGCCACTGAGAAACTGGCTAAGAAGCTTTTGCCGAAGTGGTCAGGTCCGTACCTAATCATTGATAAACTTTCACCTGTCGTGTATCAGATCAAAATCACCAAAGGTCTCAGGGATCCTGGTTACAAGTGGGTCCACAGAAACCAAATCAAACCTCACAAAGTTTTAGGAAGCTTAGGTGATGGTGACGTCACCCCTGGGTCAGCTTACACAACAAAGTAGGAGTGATCACAACAAAGGAGGAGTGATTTTCTCTCTCTCGCTGTTCTCGGACTCAAGTTATCCAGGTTCAATTGTGTGTTGGGGTGTGCCTGCGTGTGATTCTAGTCCTAGTCCACTTGTTATGTTAATGAACAGACATGGTTGGCTTTATCAAAATTTTGACTTTCTTTCTTGTGCTAAAGTCTTACTCCCGATATTTCTGTTTGGATGCCATCTACCCATCTCCATGCACCTGCCTGTCGAAGCATTTAACCACTAGTTGGTCAGATGCTGCGTGCTGTAATTACTGCAGGAACGTGCATGGTGTCGGATAACCTGTTGTTTTCTCTCCTCTTGTCTGGGCTGACAGTAAGCTGACAGTCATGCTGCTGCACGCGTGGCACGCCTTACAGCAATAATGCGCCTTTTGCGCATATGGAGAGAATGCGTCCCCGCATGGAGCGCGCTGCTTATCGAGAGGGAGGGGAGCTGGATGCCCTGTGTTTATTTGAAGACGGACAGATTTTTTTTTCAGAAATGTCTGAGATTTTGACTAATAAATGACCAGCAAAACTACCGGTACACATGAGATGTAAAAATTAAAAGTGCCGGTACTGCGTGCAGCATACCGGCCCACTTAAAGCACTCAGTCTCTCCAGTCACTCAGGAAGGCGCTCTGAGCCCGACTCTGGGAAAGGTGAGTAGATCAAACCACTTTTGCAGCGGGGTAGGTTTGCTGCATTATTGCTGTTAAAATATAACATATACATATATATATAATATAATATAACAACCAAGCACATATGCTTTTTATACTTTTATAAGCGTCTTTAAAAAACATAATAAAAAAAGGGGGTTGGGGCTGCTCCGGTGGCGGTCTCTCTGGGGTCCCCGCGCTTTGGGGAGACCTTGGGATCTCAGGGCTTGGATCTCCTCCATCCTCCTTGGGCCTTTGTGGGCAGGTCTGTTGCCTCTCACACTCACTATTGGACATTCCTCAAGAGAAACCTTACATACACAAACGTGTGTACACAACACAGGTGCTCACATGGTGCTCTCAAGTATGGGCTTGGGTGTTTTTAACACATAACCTAAGGCTGTGGTTGGCACTATATGCACTAGGATTTATTACCGTGTGCTTTTCAGTAAAAATTGCTAGTGTTATACATCCTCATGTTGTTGGTGCAGTGATGTTTTGGTTCTGCTGTATTTTTTTGTGTCCCCTTTTTTCTCTCTCTGTTTCTCTTTCTGCAGGTCTAGAAGCGGATTCTTTTGCATCCTTGTTATAGAAATATAGTTAGGTTGATTGAGAAAATCCCTAACAATCCTTTATTGTTTATTTTTTTGACCCCCCCCCCCCCCTTCCTTCTCTTTCCCCCTTTCTCTTTCTCTTCCGTGTCCGTTGAAATTTTAACCAACCGAAAACATTTCTAAGGGTGTTATAGCTGAATCTATAACGATCCACCTGTGAGAATGCAGATGAAAAAAATAAATAAATAAATAAAAAAGTGGAGGAATATTTATTTCTTTAGTTAATGTAGAATTTTCTTGATATCCAACTGGCAACAATGTTAAAGTTGGTTGCTTTTTACTTTTCTGATATTATCTGCTGAAATTGGCATTAAAATGTAATTTTGGGAAAAAAAATTACTGAAACGGGAATGCTAAAGTTAATCTTCAGGATGGGAATATTTGCAACTTGTGTTTTGTTTAACAAATAACTGCTCTGTGATGGATTTTGATGCATAATAATACTTTTATCATTTGGTTCTTTCTTTAACACAGATCAAGAGTTGTTTTTACCTTTTTCATTTCGATCGCAAACTGCGATCTTCCTCAGAGCTACATCGCGGTTAGCGGCTTCACTTCCCTGTCCGTTTATCTGCGGGCAGCAGAGGAGAGAGAGAGAGAGAGAGAGAGAGAGAGAGAGAGAGAGAGAGAGAGAGAGAGAGAGAGAGAGAGAGAGAGACCAACGCGATACGAGTTGTTTTCAGCTCTCTTGTCAAATGCACCGCTATGAAACAAGTAACTTTAAATGTTTCACAAACTGAAAAAGAGGCGAGCTGAAGAAGGAAGTACTGATTGATTACTGAAGCAACATGACGAGAGAGACCTACACAGAGGCCTCAGTCACTGTCGTGTGTGAGCGGAGCAGCACAGCTGCCTCCCGACGCGGCAGAGATGGTTTTGTGTGTAGGGAGGGGCGGGCGCTCTGTGTGACTGGCCAATCACAGAGCGTAAAGACAGTCAGTTACCCAATGAGGATTCTCCTTCCACCCGAACACAGACAATCATAAATTTTACTCGTTTAATATTCATACTCGTCAAAAATGCATTTTCCGGCTCATCCCTAATCGAGCTGTTGCCTAAAGTATCCTGGTGCCAAGAGCACACATGGACAACTTTATGCCTGAACATGGTGTTTGTTAAGGACCATTCATGACAGGACTTGTCCCCACACAAGTAGGCCAAAGAAGGCTACCCTCTCATTCACACGGGTTAACGCCAACATACAGGCACCAAGTTTGCATAGCCCTGCTTGGGAACGCTCAGTGGGGGCAACTCCAAAGTGGAAAGTTGAAGTTCCCAACCCCTATTGAGGAATCTGGTTCTGGTACCAGTGCCGTGCCTCAAGGTGAGTCCTACTATATCTAGCTAGAACCTCTCAACCTCATACACTGGCTCAGGCTCTTTCCCCACTAGAGAGGTAAAATTCCAACTACCAAAAACCATCTTCTGGAGCAGAGGATCAGACCACCAAGGTCCTCACCTTTATCCACTGCCCATCTCACATTGCGTCCGACCCCATTGGCCCTTTCCACCAGTGGTGAAGCCATTGGAAGGGGACCATCCTCTTTGGCCTTTGCCCGGCCAGACGCACTGGGTGCCCACCAAGGTGCCCAACCTTCAAGAAAGACAAAGGAACACTGTTCTTATTTTTGTGAATCATCATAAGGGGTCTATTGGGTGTAATTTGTCTGATCCCTCACATAGGAACTTGTTGCCATGGGTGAACAAACCTATCAAGGGCATAAAGCCACTGACAACTTAGCTCCGAGAAACATTGGGACAGTCCCCTCCACCACAATATGCTGGCAGCCCAGGGAGGGGCAACACAACCACCAGATTTTAATATGCTTAAATTTATGTGTTCATCTGCTGCTTTGCCTGCCATTGTTAAAAGTACAAGAATCTCCCTTTGAGCCCGCAATGAATCTTGGGATAGGGTGGGCTAAGACAGAAACACTAGACCTGTTCTTGAAATTTGGGAGAAAAAAAGACCACATATGTGGGCCACATTTGGAGGAGCATCTGAATTTGGAAAGCCTTGGACAGCTTTGCTGTGATGTAATAGGCCATCAGATGGCCTATCAGACCACCATTTAAAACTCCTGCTTCATGTACCATAACTGCTTAGCTGAGAATGCCATAGTGTTGTTGATGGGTGGTGGTAGTGGGTAGTGACAGTGGTTGATGCTGGTAGTGGATGATGATGTCATTTCCTGTGTCTTTTGTCTCCCCAGTCCCTTCCATGTTTCTTCTCTCTCTGTGCGTTTAGTGTTTAGTTTGCTTTGCTTTAGTTGTTTAAATGTATTTATCAATTATGCCAGCTCTCCTAGTGTCTCTGTGTTGGCCTACCTCAGCCTATTATATCGCTTTCACACCTGGCCTGGCCCACTCCCGCCCAGGTAGATTTTTTGTGTTCACATCTGGGTAGCTTGTTTTTTTTTCTGTGCTCAACCAGCTGTTTTTTCAGACCTCCTCCCCCGGTGGTCTGCTTTGGGCTGAGGTGACCCAACACACCCACTGCTGACTGATTGGCTGGCTTAAATTCACGCCTACCATTAGGGGGAGCCACCGATTGGTGGGTAGAATCAGCCAGTGGGGGCTTCCCGCATGCAGAATTCATTATCATTCTGGATACTGTGGAGTAAACATCACCACTGACTAAAGCCATCTCTCTGTTTCTCACTGAGACACGCTGTGAGGAGCACACACATACAGAGACAGCGCTGCTGAGGCTTGAGCTGCACAGCGCAAGGACAGACTCAGCAGAGAAAGATGTAATATCAGCGTCAGAATATCCAAAAACAACACTGCTCATGCCCACCTTTGTTTACTAACTTAAGGGAGAGACCACAGACTTTTCCATGCATCTTTTTCCCCCGCTCACATGCTTGGAGATTTTCACATTCCTGAGAAGTGAGTGTGAACAAAACCTACTGGTCCTGGACCAATGCCACCCAGCCCGGGCCAGATGTGAAATTGGCACCATCAGCAGTCAGAAATTAGCACACCTTGTTCCTTGTCTTTCCCTTTCTTCCCCAGTTGAATTTAAGCCTAGTTAAATTCACTTGGTCCTGTCAAAAAGCTTTAGTAGCCTGTCAAATATTTCTTGCATGAAGAAATGATCACTGCAATGTGATTGGACAGTTTCTGATCCGGGGGCAAAAAAAAACGGTGGTCTCAGATTGGAACCAGTATGCTCATCATGCTAAATATTCACAGCAGAAGAGGAGAAACTGTTTCCTTCAATTTCATTGCATTCACATGCAGTGACAAATAAAGCTTTCTGATTCTGATTTAATGGTCCCTCAGAACAGGTTTGCTCCAGACAGCTGTAATAGTTCAATCTGGTCCAGAGCTAATATGATTGTGTTTAGAAAGTTGAATCTTGATGTCACAATTAAAATTATAGCACACAAGTCTAATTAGTTTGTCGGTTGTCTTCTCAGTTGGTTTAACGGTTTCTTCCCACAGCAGCATTCTGCTGTGTCTGCATGTGGTTTGATGAGTGTTGTTGTCATCTAGTTTGGATTAAAGAACAAACAAAACACAGAAACATGTCTGGGATGAAACAGTTCATCAAAGAAATCTCTGCAGATGTGGTGATCTGCCATGAGGATCAGATAAACACTTGAAATATGAATTTTCTGATGGTCTTCTGCTGCTGCGAGTCAAACCACGCTGACAATGCTCAAGAACAAGACATACTTCTTTAAAACTGCAAGATTATGAGCTGTGAATGAGACATTAAGTAGTCAAAAGAAGTTTTCAGAATCAACAAAATGTAAAGATATTTAGGTAAGTAATCAGCTCTGAAGCCAATCTGAACCTCTCAGCTGCTTGAACCCTTCCCTTCTGGCTACACAGACAAGTCAGCAGCTTTTTATAATCTAATTAAATATAAACAATCCACAAGTAAACACCTTTGATTATATTATCGGTCAATACTAACAAATGATCTTTGATGGTTTATAACAAATATATTTACTTTAGCAAAGCTCATTAAAAAACATTGTCTGAACGTTATTTGTGAATTTATGTGTTGAAAACATTTGCAGACCAAAAGTAACAGTGGAAAAGTTCCAGCGTGAAAGTGACCATGTGAGGTTATTTAGGACTCTGCCCTGTGTTTACACTGTGTGCTGCTAAGTGTGTGTTTGGGAGAATGTAAATGGATGATAAATCTAGGATGACAACTCCCTTGCCTCCCCCCATCCTCCTTGTCTCCCTAAACCAGAGCTAATCTCTCCCCCATCGCTAGCATCGACCTCTTGTATGCTCCTAACACAAATCTGATTTCATCAATAAATTATTACAGTTTTCCTGTAAACACTCAGGAGAATATTTACCTAGTAGGAATGAATGGAGTATCTGTGTACATCCATTCATCATGAGCATGAAGCTTATGTTCATTTGATCTTAGTCCTCGATTGGAACCATTCTTTTCTAGGGTAGAATGATCATAAAATCTCTAACTTTAATGGTTTTTTAATATGTATAATTAGGATCACAGGATTGAGTTTACTATGGATTTTCTCCCTTCCACGAAGAGTAAAAAAATCTAATTTAACACGAATTCAGCTAAACCCTTTAATAAGTTGTGCTGAAGGTTCTAGAAAATTGTAACAAGGCTGATTGTGACCACGATCGATTGCAGCTGCTGGGTTCTCTGGATTTGACTGACAGGACCTGTTATTAAACTCATCTGTTCCCCTCAGATGAAGGAAACTAGATCAGATTTTCAGAAACAACCTCCAGGTTAGAGAAAGTGTGCGGCTGGAAAGATGCCAAGTAGTGGATCACTTGATTAAACATTTAGAATTATTGGATGGAAAATGGCCTGTATTTGATCCTAGAATCCCCCAAGGTGCTTTACAACACAATCATTCACCCATGCACGCACACATGGTGGTGGTGATGAGCCACAATGTAGCCACAGGTGCCCTGGGGCTCACTGACACAAGTAAGGCTGCCGAGCACAGGCACCACCGGCCCCTCCGACCCCCACCAGGATTATTGGATGTTGACATTGAAATTGTATTTTTGGATATGTTCATTCAGTTGTTTACCTATTTTTCCCAGTTTGTTTTTTTGGTCCAATATGGCTCTTTGAACATTTTGGGTTGCCGACCCCTGGGCTAGACCAATGAGACACAGCAGTTTTTAACACATTTCATGCAATCTGATTTTTTTTTTATTATGACCAGTAATCTCTTTGTGAACTTTGTGAGCATAAACATCCCAGCTGCTGCTGATCATGAGACAGAAGAGACGATGATTCTGTCTGGATGTGGACTGGAGAATATTTCACAGCAGCTGATTATTTATTAAATGTTTTGTTAAATGCACAAACCTTCACTTCTGTCCTGTTGTCTCTGGTTCACAGCCTTTCAGTCCAATAGTCTCCTATAATTAGTTGTTGTAGTCATATTTACATCAATTTCATTTGATAATTTCCCATTGAGAGCAAAACAAATCTGAATCTGCTTGTTTGATAGATTTCTGGTCATAACAGGGCCGATGCTGAAGTCTGACCTTAACCCTAACCCAGCTGCTTCTGCTGAGTGAAGCTTGAGGCTCATCAAAGACACAAGAACACCTGCGTGGCACTAATTCAACCTAAAAGGTGAAACTAATCTATGAGACAGACTCATTCCAGATATTTCAGCCTTTATTTGTTATAATTGTGATGATTCTAATGAAAACCCCACATTCAGAATCTCAGACAACTAGAATATAGTGAAAAGGTTCAATATTCTAGACTCAAAGTGTCACACTCTAATCAGCTGGTGAATCCAGAACACCTGCAAAGGTCTCAGTCTAAACTGGATTACTGACATAAGTGGACTTTTACACCAGATTCTCGTTTTTCAGTTTCACCTGTAGACCACATTAGAACTGGCTCTGCTAAAAAACTACAATACTTAGATTATTCAGAGATTAACTAGATTATATTAGACTGATAGCAGAGTTCTTAAAGAACAGCTTGTGATTGGTGAAACCTTTATTTGATATGTGACAGGGTGTGTAAATACAAATATATGTATGTGTGCGTGTATGAAAAGTCTCAACATCCCCCACACTTTTGAGAAGCTTGCAATGCCCCTGAAAATAGTCGCATAAAAAGTGCTTGAAAAGTAAAATGTAGGTAGATTTATCTCACTACACGTTTGTAACTGTATAAAGCAATAATTTATTGCCCCCCCCCCCCCCCCCCCCCCCCCCCCCCCCCCACACACACACACACACACACACACACACCGTCTAACTGGGCTCCCCCAGAAGCCTCTGTGTAATTCGTACCCTGTACTTAACCATTACTTACTGCTTATGTGTACCCTAAAGTAAAGTAATGCCACATCCCAAGTACCTACTGAGGAACGAATCAGTAACTACTAGGTACTTAACCATTACTTACTGCTTTTATTATACAATCTTGACAAATAAATGATTTATTAAAAATACAACACTTTACATATCTCATGCCCAAAAACTACACAGGACAGATAAGAATAGCTGAAGACAGTTTTTACTCTAGAGACTATAGTTTTATTCTCACACACACACACACGCACACACACACACACACACACACACACACACACACACACACACACACACACACACACACACACACACACACACACACACACACACACGCACACGCACACACCACTAAATGGTGGTGGAAGAGAGGTACCAGTCCCCACTCCAGGTCGGTAGGTGGCGGTAATGCACCTCATGTTGTTTCCAGGCTGCCATAGAAACCCTAATAGAAGAAGGAAAATTCGGATTCAGTGCATAAACAATGTCAAAGCAAAATTTATAATACAAAGCACTCTTTTAGTAGTCCATTAGCACTTCACTAGTAGTCCCCTAATTTCCAAACGGGAATGATGAAGAACAGCCTCCATAGTTCTCTGAGTTAGCTAACCCAGAACAGCTATTTTAGCAAACTCTTAACTATTAAGTTAAACCACTTTTAAGTGCAAAAGAAACATAACTACAGGACAAACTTTGAGTTAAAAATGCCTATACGTAGTTCAAAACCCCAGAAACAAGTGTTCATTACCAACCATCCAGTTAACGATCCATAAATGTAATTAGTCCAAAACGCCGCGCAGGACGTAGTTCTGGCAGCGTGTCTGTTGTCACTGTCAAGTTTCTGACATCACGCAGTATGCTAACATTTCCTTCCACTTTTCAAAATAAAACCAAAATAAAATACAGACTTTAACATTTTTCTCGCTTTTAATTTATACCAAGGTATCTTTAGAAGTTTGAGCATTTTAAAACATCAACAAAGAATGATTTTAGCTATGTTTATATAACTTATTGAGCTTATTTTAACCTTTTAACCCATTTTTTAAACTGTAACATACCTCATGAATGTACTAACACACTGTGTTAAACATAGCTAAAATCATTCTTCGTTGATGTTTTAAAATGCTGATTAGTTCCTCAGGTACATGGAAGGAGACTTCATTTTCCATCATCTCTGGAGACGGACGGATGCTGACGAGGGACGATGAAGTGACAGACAAGTGAAATCAAGATGATACAGGGATGTTAAATCACTGACGTTGCAAATTATCTGCATTCTTCATGAAGTTTATAAAACAGAGTCTACAGGCACTACATTAATCTGGGATTCATTCCTTATTGCTTTCATAAATAACTACCCATTAGTCCCTGAATAAGACTGATGAGTGTTTTCACCAGTAACTACTGGTTAACTACCCATTAGTCCCTGAATAAGACTGATGAGCGGTTTTACCAGTAACTACTCGTTAACTACCCATTAGTCCCTGCTTCATTACTCATTACCCCCTAAGTCGTTCCCTAGTAACAAAGCACAAAAAAATAATGAGAGTTTGCAGCAGTAACTACTGGTTAACTACCTATTAGTCCCTGCTTCATTACGCATTAACCCCTACATATTTCCCTAGTAACTAAGCACTATTTTGCGTACCTTATTGTAAAGTGTTACCGAATATTCTTATTAAATACTTTGTTTTTTACGTAGTTGAATGTGCTGACAACCAAATCACACAAAAATTATCAATGGAAATCAGATTTATCAACCCATGGGGGTCTGGATTTAAAGTCACACTCAAAACTAAAGTGGAAAAACACTACAGGCTGATCCAACTTTGATTTAATGTTCTTAAAACAAGTCAGAATGAGGCTCAGTAGTGTGTGTGGCCTCCACATGTCTGTATGATCTCCCTACTACGCCTCGGCACGCTCCTATTACCTTTGATAGTCTGAGGGTAATTGATTGTTGTCGCCTGAACGTGTGATGCTGTAGCAGAGAAAGGATGAGACACACACGTTGAGCTTCTATTAGCATTCAACATGAAGGTTTATTCTCCTTCTGTGTACTACACATATCTGAATAAACATACAATCTTACTCTCAATGAGTTTTTAACTCTAGGGAGTTGATCATCGTACAAAATCTTTTCCAGATGGCTTTCAAATAAGGTCAAGGTCCATATAAAACCAAAATAACCTAAATCTAATCCTTACACTCTCCTTTTCTCAAAAATAACAAAAATATATATTTACTTTTAGTTTTTTTAACAGTTTGTGTTATTCTGAATCTGAACTTATGAAATGTTCATGAATACTTAAGCATTTTAACCTCTGTCTCGATAGTTTTAACCAAATACAACTATGCTTATCTTTTACTAGAAGATAACAGGAACACAGTGTAATGTTTTTTTAGGAAACTTTACTCAAAAGCAGTTTTTACTCCCTCATTTAATCACATTACAATATATCCTAAATTTTGGCATCAAACTATAAAATAAACATTTATCCTGTAACAAATTCTGGCCAACTAATGTCCTTTGATATGAAAAACGAACACAAATGTGCATAGTAAGAGTTTTCACAGTAACTTCCAGTTTTCCAGTTGTTCCACAGTTAGCTTTACATCTTTAAACAAAGTCCGCTAGCATTAGCATGAGTTAGCATACAGCAAAAAGCCCCGTTTTCTACCAAATACTCATTAGAAACCGTACCATTTGACACACCTGTTGACTCCCGATTATATAATCTGTTCAATTCTTGTAAATCATCAACGTTTTTATGTAAAATTACACATTTACTGACCTGTAGCAGAGAAAGGATGAGACACACACATTGAGCTTCTATTAGCATTCAACATGAAGGTTTATTCTCCTTCTGTGTACTCATTACCGTACTCTATGCCACCAAAACGACGGGTGCTTCCCCTTAGCGGTTGGATGTGGAATTGCCATTAACAACTGAAATGACACTATGGACTTATAAAACAGAAATTACAAATATAAGCACAAAAAAAAATGATGGGGTACCTATTTCTCTCTTTTTTTCTTAACTAATGCTTTTATTATTTATAGCTTGCTTTTCACCCCACTACACTACTGATGAGGTGGTGGATGGTCTCCTCAGGGATCTCCTCCCAGACCTGAACTAAAGCGTCCACCAACTCCTGGACAGTCTGTGGTGCAACGTGGCGTTGGTGGATGGAGCGAGACATGATGTCCCAGATGTGCTCAATTGGATTCAGGTCTGGGGAACGGGTGGGCCAGTCCATAGCATCAATGCCTTCATCTTGCAGGAACTGCTGACACTCTAGCCACATGAGATCATTGTCTTGCATTAGGAGGAATCCAGGGCCAACCGCACCAGCATATGGTCTCACAAGGGGTGTGAGGATCTCATCTCTAATGGCAGTCAGGCTACCTCTGGTGAGCACATGGAGGGCTGTGCGGTCCCCCAAAGAAATGCCACCCCACACCATTACTGACCCACTGCCAAACTGGTCATGCTGGAGGATGTTGCAGGCAGCAGAACGTTCTCCACGGCGTCTCCAGACTCTGTCACGTCTGTCATGTGCTCAGTGTGAACCTGCTTTCATCTGTGAAGAGCCCAGGGCGCCAGTGGTGAATTTGCCAATCTTAGTGTTCTCTGGTAAATGCCAAACATCCTGCACAGTGTGGACCTGTGGACGTCGGGCCCTCATACCACCTTCATGGAGTCTGTTTCTGACCGTTTGAGCAGACACTTGCACATTTGTGGCCTGCTGGAGGTCATGTTGCAGGGCTCTGGCAGTGCTCCTCCTGTTCCTCCTTGCTCAAAGGCAGAGGTAGCAGTCCTGCTGCTGGGTTGTTGCCCTCCTACGGCCTCCTCCACGTCTCCTGATGTACTGGCCTGTCTCCTGGTAGCGCCTCCATGCTCTGGACACTATGCTGACAGACACAGCAAACCTTCTTGCCACAGCTTGCATTGATGTGCCATCCTGGATGAGCTGCACTACCTGAGCCACTTGTGTGGGTTGTAGACTCCGTCTCATGCTACCACTAGAGTGAAAGCACCGCCAGCATTCAAAAGTGACCAAAACATCAGCCAGAAAGCAGAAGAACTGAGAAGTGGTCTGTGGTCACCATCTGCAAAACCACTCCCTTATTGGGGATGTCCTGCTAATTGCCTATAATTTCCACCTGTTGTTTGTTTCATTTGCACAACAGCAGGTGAAGCTGATTGTCGATAAGTGTTGCTTCCTAAGTGGACAGTTTGATTTCACAGAAGAGTGATTGACTTGGAGTCACATTGTGTTGTTTATGTGTTCCCTTTATTTTTTTTGAGCAGTTTATGTTAATAACTGTTGTGTCTTGTTAATTTTTCAAATCCAGCAATGCAGGAATTGCACCGACATCAAGCATGTCTTATTTTAGAAATACATGACCAAATTACGCTGATTTTTCTCTTTTCGCTGTTGCTGATATTTTCATTGTGTGCCAGTCTACTGATATATCTGTTTACATTTTGCTGTGTTACAGACCAGGTCATCCAGGTGACCTGGGTAACAATAATGGACATATGCTCCATGTGCAAAAATCATGGAAACAATTTATTCACAAAAGGAACTGAACAGAAACACAAGGTAACTAAACCAAACCGGTGGCAAAACTATAATCGAAACAACTTACACTGAGTCTCTACTAACCAAAACCACTTTATTCTAGAGACCTGCACAAAATCCCAATAAAGGTCTCAGGTTAATTTAACCTTACTCCGGTTTCTACGAGGCATCAGAAACCATCAAAGAGACAAGTTGTTAATCAAAATCTTAAACCAAAATGCCACCGGGGAAACAGTGCAGAGCACCTTTCTGCCCTGCTGCTCCCCTGAACTGAAGACAGGCTGGCTTCTTATGGCAGAGCCAGCCTGATTACAACCAGGGACAGCTGAGGTGGAGTCAATCAGTGGGAGAGGATCCAGGTGTGGCTTGACTTTTCCTCTCACACACAGGAAGGGAGGAAACCAGAGGAGAAATTAAAAAATACAAAAACACAAACAGCCAAGGGCTGTAACATGCTGAGATGCTTGGGAAACTGAAGGAATCATAAGCACTTTTTATAAGACACTCCATGCCGGAAAATCAGCATAATATTACTGCAACGGTGTGTGTTATAAACGTGCCATGGCGGCATGACGTTGAGGGAATTTTGTGGCATTCGTGCCGCCATGCTTGGTAGTAATATTGCTGCAACACCAGACTTGTGAATGCGCATTACGCCTTGGCGCAACAGATCATGGTTACAGTAATAATAATAATTATAATATTGAACCATGGCTGAATGATACCACACGTGCCTGTAGACGTGAGTGCAGGCGTGCTGAAAGGAAATGGAAAAAGGTCAAGCTACATGCATCTTTATCTGCCCTGCGAGATTGTTTGACTGCTTATCAGAATTGTGTCAAACAGGCAAAATCTGATTTTATGTGCAATCTTGTTTCTGCAAATAGTCACAGGCCACATGTGCTTTTTAGAGCTTTTAACAGCATTGTGAATCCTAGCATGGGTAGTAGTCTTATACCTACCCAAAAGCTATGTGACAGTTTTTTGTCTTTTTTTGTAGGGAAAATTTCACAGATTAGGTCTTCCATTTCTATATCTTCAATTTTAGACCCTAGTTGCTTTCCAGCTTGCTTAACATCTTGGTGTCAATTCCAACCTGTCTCTTTAGAGGAATTATCTGACATTGTCCATCATTTGAGACCTTCTCTTTGTCCTCTGGATTGTATTCCTCCTCGCATGTTTAAGCAGGTCTTTGACAGTATTGCTTCTGTTGTGCACAGACTAATCAACTGTTCTCTCACCTCAGGCTGTGTTCCGTTGTGTTTTAAACAAGCTGTGGTGAATCCCCTTTTAAAAAAGCCAAGTCTGGATTCAACTTGCCTTTCTAACTATAGACCTATTTCCAAACTTAGTTTTTTGTCAAAAGTGCTAGAAAAGGTGGTTCATTCTCAATTGCAGGATTATTTAACCATGCATTGCATTTCTGACAAATTTCAGTCAGGTTTTAAGGCACGACATAGCACTGAAAGTGCTCTTTTACGAGTGGTTAATGATTTACTGATGATCAGTGATGCTGGAAATTCTGCTGCTTTAATGCTGCTGGACTTATCTGCTGCATTTGACACTATTGATCATGATATTCTGTTGTCTCGACTAGAGTCTTGTGTTGGAATAAGGGGAACCGTTCTTAAATGGTTTCAGTCTTATCTACAGGACAGATCTTTTTCTGTGCATTTGGGGAAGTTTAAATCTCAAGTGGCACCTGTTGATAGTGGGGTTCCCCAGGGTTCCATTCTGGGGCCTGCACTTTTTTCTCTCTATATTTTGCCCCTTGCCTCCATCTTTGCCAAACACAACATTACTTTTCATTGTTTTGCAGATGATCTTCAGATTTATTTACCACTAACTCCAAATTCATCTGCTTCTCTAATGGCCTGTTTGGAAGATGTTAAACAGTGGATGTCAATTAACTTCATGAAACTGAATGACTTGAAGACCGAGGTTGTGGTTTTTGGTTGTGGAGACCAGTTAAGGGGTGTCGTAAGTCCCCTTGGTCCATTTTCTGATTTTATAAAACCTTATGTGAAAAACCTTGGCTTCTTTATGGATGGTTCCTTTAAATATGACAGACAGATAAGTGCAGTGGTCCAGTCTGGTTTTTATCATCTGAGGCAACTGGCAAGAGTCAAACAATATTTGCCGATGGCTGTCTTTGAACAGGTTATTCATTTGTTTGTCTCTTGTCGGCTGGACTACTGCAATTCCCTTTATTATGGCCTTGACCACTCGTCTCTAAATCGTCTGCAATTGGTGCAAAATGCAGCAGCTCGTCTTTTAACAGGTACTAGGAAGCGTGATCATATCACACTAGTGCTTGCTTCCCTCCACTGGTTACCGGTCCAGTATAGGATTCAATTCAAACTATTGCTCTTTGTTTTTAAATCTCTTCATGGTCTGGCCCCACCTTACATTGATGACTTATTGTCAACTTACACTCCTGCCAGGAATCTGAGGTCAGGTTCCCAGTTCTTGTTGTCGATTCCAAATGCTCGCCTTAAGACGCGAGGTGATAGAGCATTTCTGTGGCCGGTCCAAAGCTTTGGAATAACCTTCCTCTGCAGCTCAGGTCATCTCAGAGTTTGGATGCTTTTAAGGCACAACTCAAAACGCATTTCTTTGACCTGGCTTTTAATGTTGGTTAATTTTTATTCTTTTATGGATCTTTTATTAAACTGTTTTATGTGTGTTTTTATTTTTCTTCTTTTATCTTGCTGTTTTATGTTTTTAGTTTATTTATTGTGTTGGCATGTTCATTATGAATGTGTATGAACAGCACTTTGGGTTGCGTGAGCAACGATAAGCGTGCTTTATAAATAAACTTGACCTTGACCTTGAATATATTTTTCAGTTTTAAGGTTTAGAGTTAAAAAGGTTAAAAAGACGAATGCACAGCGAGGAGAGATAAGTTTTACTTTCGGTTTCACCAACAAGGGAGTGCTAAAAACAAGCCAAAACTGACTAGTGTCCCTTTAATTGAGGATATTGTTGCTTTTCTTTGTTTATTTTTAGTTGATGTGCTAAATGTTTACTGGATTTATTGCAGTGTTCAAAATTCTCCAAGCATAATCTCTGTATCTGGAATTGTGTCCTTGGATTAATTTCAACTGTAACAATCTGATCTCCTTTACTATGTGCTCTTCCTGGGATGCAGCGTATGTTCCTTCCAATTCCTTAATTCTTTTTTCCAATTCATTTTCCAGTTCCGTCTCTTTTTTACTTGTTTGATGAGTAAGAAATTATTCTTCCTTTAGCTGTATCCCACAAGACGACACAAGCAGAGATACCTGGCTGATCATTGATCTCAGAAAAGATTGTCCACTCATTCTGAAGGAATTTGATAAAATCTGTATCTTTTAGTAGTGATGTATTAAATCTCCATTGTCTGATTGGGTGTGTGATTGTTTTCTGTGAAACTGTGATAGTGGTCACTAATAGTGATAGGGTGGATCTGTGCCTCACTGATGTCTTGCATATTAATTACTGGTTATAAAATATCACATGTAGCTTCTGGTGATGTATTTTTTTATTGCCAAACTGGTTTATATGAAGCAAATGCAGATATTCTGTTAGTTCTGTTAGTTTCTTTTTTGCTTGTTGACGGTGAGTAAACAGGGTGAGAACATCTTCACACTCTGCCGCCTCCTTTCCAAGAAACGTTTGGAATCTTCACATAAAAAATGACCCATGCTCACCTCCTGAGCACAATACAGCAGGCCTGCAGGCATCAGAGACCCAAACAGTTTACACACTGGAAATAAAACATGTTTAACCTTGCACATAGCACCTGTCCTGGCTGCTAAACACTTTCTAACCCATTTGCAAAAGATGGTAAACATTCACAGGGCTGTTTGCCTGATACCTTTTCAAACGGTATCTCCCAACATTAGTGATAAAGCACAGATCCATGTCCAGGTGGGGCAGGATGGAAAACGAGCCAGCACTTTCACAATGTTCACCTGGACATTTACGCTGCATATTCATGGCTGTTTATCTGAGTCTGAAGTTTGATTTAAGCTTCTTGTTCATAACAGTAATTCAGTTTAGATGAGTGGGAGAAGATTTGATTAACATTTCCAAAAGCTTTTACAGGATAACTGTTTAAGGTCAAATCTAAACTCCAACAGCAGGGAAACAACAGGAAACCCCAGCAGACCAGTCAGAGGAACCTGGCATGTTCCAGATTTTAAAAAAGGATTTATGAGGAAATTTGTCCAGTTGATATGATGTGAAGCTAAGAAGTTGACACAGCAGTTGATTTAGTTCTATCTGGGCCTAAAGCATGAACTGTGGACTGGAGAATATTTCACAGCAGCTGATTATTTATTAAATGTTTTGTTAAATGCACAAACCTTCACTTCTGTCCTGTTGTCTCTGGTTCACAGACTTTCAGTCCAATAGTATCCTATAATTAGTTGTTGTAGTCATATTTACATCAATTTCATTTGATAATTTCCCATTGAGAGCAAAACAAATCTGAATCTGCTTGTCTGATAGATTTCTAGTCATAACAGGGTTGATGTTGAAGTCTGAACTTAACCCTAACCCAGCTGCTTCTGCTGAGTGAAGCTTGAGGCTCATCAAAGGCACAAGAACAGCTGAGTGGCAGTAATTGAACCTAAAAGGTGAAACTAATCTATGAGACAGACTCATTCCAGATATTTCAGCCTTTATTTGTTATAACTGTGATGATCATGGCTACAGCTGATGAAAACCCCACATTCAGAATCTCAGGTTCAATATTCTAGACTCAAAGTGTCACACTCTAATCAGCTGATGAATCCAGAACACCTGCAGAGGGTTCCTGAGCCTTTAGATGGTCTCTCAGTCTGAGCTGGATTACTGACATAAGTGGACTTTTACACCAGATTCTCATTTTTGAGTTTCACCTGTAGACCACATTAGAACTGGCTCTGCTAAAAACTACAATACTTAGATTATTCAGAGCTTAACTAGATTATATTAGACTGATAGCAGAGTCCTTTAAGAACAGTTTGTGATTGGTTAAACCTTTATTTGATTTGTGACAGTTCAAAAAATGCAGATTTCAGAACTTTATTGCATCTGACCCACCTTAGGTCTGGTCTAGGGACAGACAGATAATAACAATGGTGCTCAGTGGGGCTGTACCGTCTTCTTGCCCCCAAGTCAAAAGCTGGGGGGCGGGAGCTTGGGCATGTGACGCGTCAAGGGGTCTGTAACTTTATATAACACCCCCCACCCCCAGATGCACACAAGCCTATTTAATTAAAATTATATATAATTTTAATGATGGTATTTTTTAGAACCATTGTATAATGATGGTTTTTTAAATGTATGTGTGGCTGGCATCAACCAGCCTGACTGACAGGGACTGAAGATGGAAATTAGCCCTGGCTATAATCTTGTGTATTTTCAAATGTGTAAAAAATACGTACAGTACAAATAAACTAGGGCTTCATATAGGTTCTGAGCTGGACCAGTTCTAATGTGGTTCAAATGCAAAAAAGGTGCTGAAACTAGCCCTTATTGGGCTTTCACAAATCAAATAAAGGTCTCATAAATCACAAACTGTTATTTTTAGGATACTGCTTTCAGTGTAGAATAGTTTAGTCTAAGTTTGATGTGTTTAGGTATTGTAGTTTTGAAATGAGAGCGAATCAAAAGTGGTCAAGGGTTTGAAAAATTAGTTGGAATTACCCTTTATTTTTTTCCGACTGCTCGGTAGATATTAGTTGAACGAAGTCTACGATGGTTGTAAACACACATTTTTTCTTAAATAAGTTTTATTTAATAATATTAAGAAAGTCCTGTGTTGAAAAACAAAGTGGATAAGAAGTAAAATCCATAAATTACGAAAGATTAGTTGTAACTAGGGGTGTAACGGTACGCTAAAATTGTATTCAGTTCAGTTCAGTGTTTAGAAGGGCTCGGTTCGGTTAATTTTCGGTACAAAAAATAAGACAAATAACTTACAAAATCTTTATTTTGAAAAACAGCCAATACAAAATAGAATTTTTGCATTAAATAAATAAAAGCGACCCATTTGGGTGACATCTTAAATTGCACTCTTTATAATGAAATAAACATTTTGTAACATTTAAAATAATAATAATAATAAAATACTGTAACTAACTACTAGTTAGGACCTGAAAACCGTTAACACACAGCAGCACAGTGCTGTCCAAGCCCTGACTCCATCTCCCATCATGCCCCGCACATCCACGTCATCCATAAAAGCCGGAAATACACGCCACCACGCCACTCAGTCATCGATTCTTCATGTCAGAGTTTCGAGCTACCCAGCTCTTCTTCGAGCCTCACCGCTCTCAGCTTACTTGAGCCTACCAACTCTTCATCCGAGCCCCTCCGGCTCATCACTCGAGCCTACCGGCTCTCCTCCGGAGCGTCTCCTGTTTCTACCGGAGCATCCCGACTCCCGACAGCTTCAGCTTGAATATCAAACAAACTATTCAAGTTTTAAGTTTTTGGCTAAAAAGATTAACCTATCCACATTTTCTGAAGAGAGCACTGATCTGGTTGCAGTGACAATATCTCCAGCAGTAGAGAAAACCCTTTCACTTGGAACAGAGGTAGCTGGAATAGAGAGGTAGCGCTTTGCTAGTTTTGCAATGTGTGGGTATGAGGCCTCATTGCTTTTCCACCACAGAAGAGGGTCAGCTTCAAGGGAAAGGCACCCTGCAGCTCTGTACCTAATGATTTCTTCTTGGTCCTGCTTCAAAAGGGGTACCTAGCTACTTCCCACTTGCCCCTGGAAAAGTTCACCAAAGAGTTCAGTCATTACAGACTTCTTAGCTGGAGGTGATGAGGTGGATGTCCCAGGAGATGAGGATGCTCCAGCTGTTATTTTGTTGACGTCCTCTGTCTGCAGAACACATAAGGCAATTTTAGGTATATTCAAATTTTCATTGAAAATAATAAAGTTTATTAGATACAATACCTGTTCTTCTGTGGTGATTATTTCTGTTGTGAAGTCCATGAATATCCTCTCTCGTTCATCATCGTCCACATAAGGCAGGGCTTTAAATCTGGGGTCTAGGGCAGTGCACTTATGCCAAAAGTCACAGTATGTAGAGTATCTGTCCTGCAGATTCTTTGTGACTTCTACCTTAACATCTCTCACAGTTGGAGAGTCCTCTTGTTTTGGTGCCATAGAGTGGAGAACAGTGGCTTTCAGTGGGAGTATCATCGACACTGATGCTTTTGTTTCAGTGCTCATCAAAGTTGTGATAGTTTTGAGAGGTTTGAGCACTTCAATGAGTGTGAATGTCTATGTTCTCAAGAGCTTTTTCCTTGAGTGCTGAATATATAGCTGCTTGCTGTTCGAGGTACCGTTCTATCATGTCATAACTAGAATTCCAACGGGTGGGAACATCCTGAATGAGTGAATGTTTTGGAATATTGAGCATTTCTTGCTTGCACTCCAGTATGTGGGCAGCTGTGGTACTTCTATGAAAAAATGTCACAACCTTTCTGACTTTGTCCAATAATCTGGATACCTGGTTAATGGCTGTTACTTTTTGAGAAGCTAAGTTGATGGTGTGAGCAAAGGGCCCAGTCCTGCTTCTTGTACTGCATTTGTGATGTTCCTTGCATTGTATGTAGTAACAGGAATTGTAGTCCCAGACCTCTCCAGCTTCCTTTCATGCACCGCCTCCTTCAGGTGCTCCGCCAGATTTGAGCTTGTGTGTGCTTTATAAACGGGCCTTGTTTGCAAAACGTGACTCTCCATCTCCCAATGTGGCGTCAGGTAATGTACAGTAACAGTTAAATAGCCCTCTGTTGCTCGCAATGTCCATCCATCTGTTGTAAGTGATACAGAAGGAGCACTCGACAGCTTGTTGACCACGTCAGTTTTAGCTTTTTCATATAGTGCTGGCATAACATGTTGGCTGAATTGCAGACGTGATGGGATGTTGTAGCGAGGCTCAAGACTATTAATCATATATTTAAAACCAGCGCCTTCAACAACTGAATATGGGCGCAAGTCCGTAGCGATGAAAACACCTATCCCATGCGTTATTGCTTTCGCCCGGTCCGAACTACTTGACAGGGGTTGTTTAAATGCTGACGTTAGCGGTAGTTGCATAAGGCTGCTTTTCTTCGAAGTAGAAGTGATATTCACATTCGGGTGGTGCCGTTTTAAGTGTGTTAACATGTTCGATGTGTTGCCTGCCGCATACCCGATTTCTGTGGAACAATGTTGGCATCCAACTTTGGATTTATCCACTTGTCGTTTGCCGTTATTAATTTTAACAGGGAAGACAAAGTGCTCCCAAACAGGTGACCGTAGTGAGTTAGGAGGGTCTTCGAGCTCTGGCTTCTCCTTTGCCGTGACGCCATTTACCTCAATGTGCTCACGCAGCTCCACTCGATATCGCTCCACTATGCAGCCAATATGCGTCACTCAATAGTGTCCGTGCGGAAACTTGCCTAGGAACTTTTTTCCGCTACACTTAAATCACGCAAATAAAAATACATTATTTAATGAAAAAATACACCCAAACGGTACTCAAGTGGACCGAACCTGACAAGCCGAGCCGAAACGGTTCAGTACATCCATGTGAACTGTTACACCCCTAGTTGTGTTTCATGGCCATTATCAATAAAGTTTTAATACAAAACAAAAAAATAGTTGGATACCGGAAATAGTGCCCCCTTCAGTTCTGGAACGAAATAGCGCCATTTCCATATATGGTATGGTTGTGCCCTGGGCCCACTCCCCGCCCTGTACTACAAGCTGCAGCCAAGTGTACTTGCACTCAGAGGACAAATGATCTTAGATATAAATTGAGGAAAATTGTAATCTGAAAGGAATTCCAAATGAGTCAGCTGAGGTGGTTCAGATATCTGACAAGGAAACCTTCTGGTCGTCTTCTGTTGGAGATTTCACAGGCACTGGGAGGAGACCCTGGGGCAGACCCAGGACTCTCTGGAAGGATTATACATCCTCTCTGGCCTTGAGATAATCCAGAAGGAACCAGAGAGTATCACTAGTGAGGGGGTGTCTGACCATCCCCTCTGGGCCTGTTTCCTTCATGACCCAATATCAGATAAATGAAAGAAGATGGATGGATGGATGGATGGATGGATGGATGGATGGATGGATGGATGGATGGATGGATGGATGGATGGATGGATGGATGGATGGATGGATGGATGGATGGATGGATGGATGGATGATCAAACTAGATACTGGAAATAAAAGTGATCTTCTTCGAAGTGATTTTTCTGTTGATGTGATTGTCCTCCATCATTGTGAAAACAAACCCTGTGGGTGCACACCGATGACATCACTCTGAGCGGTCTATTAGTGACCATAGTGTGGTCAGAGGAAGAGAGAACCTGCGTAATACGGTCCCCGCTCATCCTCCTGTTGTTCTGTTAGGCTGGTTCTATTCGACCTTGCTTTAAAGTCTACATGTTAATTTATTCTTCTTGCCTGAATTGAGTCTCTTAACACTGCTCATCATTTCTGCCTTTTGTTCTTCCTATTTTCTCAGGAAGTTAAATTACACTAAAACTATGCAAATAAGACGGTTTAAAGAGTTCCCATTGTATTTTGTAGAAGTTTCGTGCAGGACTTGCTGTCTGTGTTTTGACTCTTTTTGCTCCGTCATTTGCTTGCCTGTGTTTGGTTTGAGTGCTTTCAGTTTACACTAGAATTTCCATTAGTGTCAGGGATGCAGTTTAATGCCAGGTTAGTGTGTGAGACAGCTAAACACAGCTCAGTGATTAAAGTAGAGGTGGGTTTTACCCATCCAGTATGCCTATATTGTGATTTTAAATGGTCGCTGGAACATTAGAGAGAACCCATTTGCTGCTGTGTGATCGGTTTTCCCAGTAAACAAAGTTATTCTGGATATCCAGGCAGCTCTCTCAGGGTCTC
This sequence comes from Aphyosemion australe, assembly GCA_006937985.1. Taxonomy (NCBI): domain Eukaryota; kingdom Metazoa; phylum Chordata; class Actinopteri; order Cyprinodontiformes; family Nothobranchiidae; genus Aphyosemion; species Aphyosemion australe. The sequence continues at coordinate 51,172 of SSNS01000750.1, read as the reverse complement.
GTCTTGATTGGTTAGGAGATGATGGGGTGGGAGGGGCCATCAGTCAGTCAGGATCTCAGCCGTTTCCAGTCAAACTGTGTCCATAGGGACAGCAGACTTTCTTCACAGCCAAGGTCTTTCTTATAGACCACACATAGATGGAGGCAGGTCTGTAATCAGCTTGATTTAAATGACTTTGGAATATTTTGAATGTTTAGGAACAGCAAGGAACACGCTTAATCTGGGACATCGGCTTTGATGAGAATCCCAGTGCTCGCTAATAATCCAAGGAATCTACTCGCATGGGAAGAAGGGCAGGTTGGACAGAACCCCACCTTCCAGGTATCTAGCAGCTAAAGCAAGAACCAGCTGGGCGGTTGGAGGTAGAGGTGTGAAGTTCTGTGTCCATCGGGTCTTAATGTGAACTCACAGCACAATGCTGCCAGCTTGGCTCAAGAGGACCAAACTCCCTCTCACACTCCTCTTCACTGTCTTCCACTACCAGGTACTTTTAAAATGTTACCAAGTAATTCCTCCTTTGGTTAAATGGGAGGCAGACCTTTAGGTTCTTGAACCTTACAGTCTAAGGGTTCCCTGTAGAGAAATAAATCTTTTCATGTTTTTTAACCTTGAATTTGAGACAAATTTCAAAAATAAGTGAGTAAGGGATGTGTCATCTGACAAAAATATTATATCTTTTTCTTTTCAAGAAACTTGTGATCAACGTTTTTTTCACAAGTTGTAAAAATATTCTATTCATAGTTGGGGCTTTTTATTTTTAACTTTTCTCCTTATTGGATTTACCAAACACTGTAGTCACACCTGTTATAAAACAAAAATATAAGTGCATGAATACATAAGAACATTTAGACCGAATAATATTTTTCAATGGAATTGAATCATTTTGTGCGATTTTATCTCTCTGTCCAAAGGTCTTACTGAGTCATGCAACAAACCTAACGGAAAAAAAAACCTTCAAAAAGAAGAAAACTACAGATGCAGTTTAAAGTGAAAAGCATGTTATTCTTCTATAATTACCTTATTATTATTGTTGTTGTTGTTGTTATTTCCCATTATAACAGTCGTTACCCCAAACGAATAAAACATAAGCAGCGTTCACTCAACAGAAATGTTTAACAGCATCATATTTACTTATGAAACTATGCAGCTTTGTTAACAAAGACCTTCAATTATAGTACTATTGGTAGTACTATTTTTTTGTAGAAAAAATAATACACTATGCACGATACAGCTGATTTATGTGAACAGGTGCTATCAATGCTAATGCATCACAATACATGGCAGTTACCATAAATGTGTGGTAAATCACACTAGAGAAATTAGAAAAAACTCTGATCCATTAAAATGCAGCTGTGATCAGACTCTAAGTGTCACATCTATAATGGTCTGGGTGGAAACGAGCTTTAAACATATTCTGTTCTCAGTCTTTCTAACTTTGGTCTTTCTGCATTCATGGTTTTTTATCATCACTTCAACCACTTTCAGTCAATTCAAATTTCAGAACTTATTTGTGAATGTGTGGCTTCTTAAACCAGTGGTCTCCATTCTTTTTTGCATCACGGACCAGGTTTATATCATAGAAAAGAAAGTACATAACCTAAAACTGATTAAGCACAAATGCTATTACACTGTACTATAAATCATTTTAAATAGCACCCGGCAGATCACTGTTAGCAAAAATATGACGTTTTAAACAAGTACCCATTATTCCTGTGCAGCCTGGTACCAACAGATCAATAGACTGGTACCCTTGCTCCAGTATTTGGAACCCCTACCGTGACTGGGTTTGGTCTCATGAGAGACAATATGGAAGAGCTGCTCTTAGCTTCTTGTGCTGGGTTGTTGTTCTTGATTTGAGCTGGTTGAGACAGTCCCAAAGACCTGAAATGCTGCTGTTGGGATTAAGAAGAGTTCAGTCAGCTGTGACTCAACGCTGTCAAGCCATTCACAGCTGAATTAGCGTTAAACTTTAGAAATACATGGTTCATACAAATGTTCAGGTGGAGAGGAGTGTCTGCATTGACCCTCTGTAGATTAAAGTGGTGTTTCCTCAGCAACAGGGGCTGGTTTCTTGATTAAATACTTCCACCAAGTGGTTAAATACAGGAACTGCAATACTTGCTGCATCACTCACTTCAGTGAACTCATTAGGGAATCAAAGATCCTGGGACGAGTGGAAACAGGAATCTCCAGCTTGCCTGTGTGTGTGTGTGTGTGTGTGTGTGTGTGTGTGCGTGCGTGCGTGCGTACGTGCGTGCGTGCGTGTGTGTGCGTGTACAAGGAATAACTTTTCTTTTTTGTCTGTGTTGATCTAAATGAAAGGCTTCAGGCTCGTTGCTTGAAAATGTCATTTCTAAGCGGGCTGAGTACTGGGAGAACTGCAACAGAACACTGACAGCTACGGCGTTTCCAAAAAATGGTGAGCTTTTGTCTAACTTCCCTCTCCTGATCTTCAGGTTTCATATCTGATGGTTGGACTTCCATGTTTTTATTTGTGCAGAAAATTACTGCAGAGGAACCTTTGACATGTTTGTGTGCTGGCCTCATTCCTCTCCTGGGAATGTGTCTGTCCACTGTCCTGCCTTCTTACCATGGATCACTGAGGGTAAAGCTGTGTTTAATCTATATCATCACCAGTGAAAATGGCTTCATCACAAGAACCTTTCGTGCTTCCTTTAGCGGTTGATTCATTCCAAACTAGTGTCACAGTTTATCACAGCACAAACGGCTCCAGAGCTGTTGGATGTTTTAAACATTAAGTCTTTTGACTTTTGTTTGCTTTATGTTGGCTAACCCTCAATATTTCCTACACCTGAAATTTGTAATAAATGAATATTTCACCGAGCACTAAAGAAGGAAGTCTGCTCACTTTTTCACTTCTTTTGGACTTTCTTCCAGGTCAAAGTTACATTTCTGTACCGATACTGTGATGGATTTATGTTTAATAAATATGTAATATAATGTTCCTGCACTGCAGGATTGGACCATTTTAGTAGTTTTTTGGGCAAAAACAAAACCCATAAATTAATCCAAGTCCCTCCTCCTGGAGGTAACAAATCCAGGAGGGATTTGCTGACATCCCAACTAAATATCTCTCATTAAAAGCTTGGATTTTCCAGATCAGTTCAGCATCCTGCCCCAATTCCAGATCTGGCTCGCCACCAGATGCTGATCTGTTATCAGTTCAGCTCCTCGCTTCACCTGAAACCCCAGGAGGGCTGCATGTCTCATGAAATCATTACAAACAATGAGCCTTGACACAAAGTGGTCAATAACAAACCCTACTGAGATCAGAGAGGAGAAAAGCTCCATTCTTTACAAACAGGTCTGTCCTCATTTATAGAAGAAATCTTGCTTTTTTTGAATTAACTGTAGGTGGTAGCAGAATGGCACACCGTCAGTGTTTAGAGAATGGGAGCTGGAGACAGCTGGAGAACTCCTCTGATGCATGGCGGGACGATTCTGAATGTGTGGAAGACCATTTCTTTAAAGAAAAGGTGAGAGGGGGGGTTCTGGGTAAGTTATTTGGTGAAATGATTCCACTAAAACCATCAGACCCTAATTGCTTGGACAACATTGGAAACATCTACGTATAAATTATGTTTTCTGCATCTGTGTTCTTGTTTGTGTCCAGGAGGAAGAACTGCTTCGTCACACTGCCCTCAGGCTCATATCTGTCATTGGTTATTCTCTGTCCCTGTTCTCTCTCACCCTGGCCACTCTCCTCATCGGCATGCTGAGGTCAGTTTTCAGGAAGGACATCTGAGCTTTGGTGTTCAAACATACAATGTTTCAAAAACACGTGTCTACTAAGTTTCTTTGTGTTATTGGTGATCATATATCTTGCCTTTAAAAACACTGAATATTTCAGATTTAAATGCTGAAGTCTCAATGATGTGACAAGACGAGCACATTCTTAAAATGAAAGGATCGTGTATGTGTGGGAATAGCATACACATTTAGTTTCTCCAAAGGTACTGATGCTGTGCAGAGTGATACAGGACTGCAGACGTTTCACTCCAGACAGTTATTTACAGGACTCTGTATGATCAGTCATCACTAATGGCATTATCAACCACAAAGAGTGCTTTCCTTGTAGCTTGATCGTATTTTATTTGGTCGTATGTAATGACACATGCCCTCTGTAATGCTGTTAAAGTTACGGATCAATGCCTTCCTCTTACTGCTCCTGTATCTGCTTACCAGGAAACTCCACTGCACCAGAAACTACATCCACATGAATCTGTTTGTGTCATTTATACTGAGAGCTGCAGCTGTCATATCTAAAGAAATCATTCTGTACATTATGTACTCCAACCTACCCAAGGATGACCCTGGATGGAATTCCTATTCAACCTCTGCGGTACACTTGTCATTGTTTTCCTTGTAGAAGCATATTTCATCAATTTTGTCCTACTTTGTCTACATTTTCAAGTTAAATTTTTTTCTTAACAGATTGCATTGATGTGCAAATTTACCAAAGTGTGCATGGAATACTTTGTGGCCTGCAATTACTTTTGGCTTTTGGTGGAGGCTGTTTTCCTTCACACGCTGCTCTTCACCGCTGTGCTGACCAAAAGGCGCCTGCTGAAGAAATATATGCTGCTCGGTTGGGGTGAGTCATGGATGGCAGTTGTGATGGGGATCAGATGATGGTTGGGTTGTTTTGTGTTGTTTTGGGTTGTTTGTTTGGACTTTTTATACCAGGTACTACTATACAGAGTTCACCTGGCCAGGAGGTCCCAGGTTTGGACTGGTTTTACATTTGCTTTGCTGGCATGCTATGACATTATAAAGACATTGACAAAAGTGTTGGTACCCTTCAGTCAATGAAAGAAAAACCCACGATGGTCACAGAAAAAAATTGAATCTGACATAAGTAATATAAAATAAAAATTCAATGAAATTTAACCAATGAAAGTCAGACGTTGCTATTCAGCCATGCTTCAATGGAATTATCTTAAAAGATAAACTCATGGAACAGGACTGGACAAAAAATAATGGTACCCTAACTTAATATTTTGTTACACAACCTTTTGAGGCGATCACTGCAATCAAACAATTCCTGTAACTGTCAATGAGACTTCTGCTCCTCTCAGCAGGTATTTTGGCCCACTCCTCATGAGCAAACTGCTCCAGTTGTCTCAGGTGTGAAGGACACCTTTTCCAGATGGCATGTTTCAGATCCTTCCAAAGATGCTCAATAGGATTGAGGTCAGGGCTCATAGAAGGCCACTTTAGAATAGTCCAAGAGGTCTGAGGTCAAGCTAGGGGGATTCCAAGAGGGAGTCCTATTGGTCCAGGTAGGTGAACGGAGGGAGAGCGGGTCGGAACGAGGCTGAAAGGAGACATGGCCTGAGGTGAAGGCAGAGTAGGTATGGAGGCGGCAATGGTCTGGAGGGTCTGAATCCTGGGGAATTGTAGCGAGCAGGAGGTCAAAAATCACAACAAATCCAAGATCAAAAAATACACGAGCTTATCTAGAAAACCTAGTGACAAGTGGCACAAGCTACCCAAAGTGAGTGAAGACGTCTCATTCCTTTCTTTATAGTCCACCAGGTTGATGGAGTAACTGGTTGCAGGTGTCCCGCTCTCCAGCTCCGCCCAGCTGAAAGTCAGAGTCAGAGAAGATTACTGGAGAGAATATGGCGTCAGACCGGTGCCAAAACACGTGCATTCTGCGCACGTCGAGTGCGCTAACGTGACTGGCATGAGGAAGTTAGAACATCTCGAGTGAAAATATACATTGCGAGAGGCCATTTGTACACTGTGAGAGAGCAAACTATCTGTGAGCACACAAGGATGTGCACAAGTGACAAACCTGCGTTCACGCATTGGCCAATGAGCACACGGCAGAGTAAAACATGCGTGCGGCAGCTGCACTGCGCGCTCCGTTCATGATTCTGCTCGCTCGGCTGTTGGGCCGTTTGGCACTCTGGAGGCGGGGCCTGTGGCTGATCTGCTGCTCTGTCCTGTGATTGGCATGTTCTGTCCTCTCCCTACCCCCTCCCTCATTGGCCCATTGGCTTCCTCTTGGACCATAATGGCGGTGGCCAGACAACAAATCTGTGCTTTACTGCCACCAACTGGCATTGAGAGGGAGAAGAAGTTTTTAGCCAAAATATTCTTTCCTGTTTTTAAAAAAGGTTCACTAGAGCTTTATAGCTACAACTTTTTCTATTTTCTTTTATTTTTATTCATTATATTGAAAGAAACTCTGGAAAAAAACGTAAGCTGGGTTTCAAGAATTTACAACAAAATAATTACCGATGTAAAAGTTCAAAAAGCTCATTTTTATCAGAAAATGACTTTTTAAAAACCGTTTTAAAACAAAGTTAATCAAATATATGTATAAACAAAACAAAGTGGTGAACACATCTAGAGAGAACAACTTGTGTGTGAATGTATTGGGACGAATATTAATGAAAAATGTTCAAACTGTGAAAAAATTACTAGTTGACACTTTTTTCAACAGCTTCAAAGACTAAATGAAATAGTATTTCCAGTATTTAAAATTTGGTTTAGTTTTTAAAAATCTGACTTTGTAGTTAAAAAGGTGCCCATTAAAATAAATTTGAACATAAAATCCACTTGTTTATTCAGAATAAAAGCACCAAGTGTGATAATTGTCATCAGCAAAGGGGGCAACTGGATTTTAATGGACAGCAGCCGGCTCCACGTGTCATTCCAAAAGGTCTGCACTAACTCAGAAAAAAATAACTGTTCTAAATCTTCTGTCTCATTTTTACTAAATATGTAGCTGTTAACTCCTTTAAACTTTAACTTAACATTTTCATTACTTAAACATCCTTCCAAATGTTGATTTTTTTTTTTTTACTTGTTTGGTATGATCCTCATTCTGGCCCACACTCCAAGTGAGTTGGTGGGTTAATGCACAGGATAACTGTCTGGCAACTTATACCACCTGACTCAGACTACAGAATAAAAAAACTAAAACTCAGACTCACCCCAAATCCACACTGGAGGCATCAGCGACACGGAACGGCAGCGGCTTCAAATAGAATCCATTATAGTCTATAGCAGTGATCCAGCATGGTTTACTGTTTTCCTGCTTCAACACACCTGATTTTAATCAGCAGGTGGTTAACAGGCTTCTGCAGAGCCTGATGAGCTGCTGAAAAGGGGAATCAACTGTGTTGGATTAGGAAAACAACTAAAACATGCTGGATACCGGACCTCCAGGAAGGGAGCTGGAGATCACTAGTATAAGGTTGATCCAAACTGGCTGCGGTGTGCAACACTTCAGGCACGTCCCAGAAGCGATGGAATGTAAGCTTAGATATTGTGTAGCAGAACCTACATTAAGTGTCTTAGAACCTTGTGATGTTGGTTAAATCAATTGGTATGGTTTAACAAACTATCAATTAATAAAAACCATCTGACACCAGTGTGCAGAGTCTACGAACCCGTGTGGAGGTCCTCGTTCGATCCAGGGGGTCAGAGTAGTCGGTACGGACAGAATGTCGGTGGCGTTGACCTCTGGTACTGGAGCCGTAGCCTCGCTCCAAATAAGGACCCATCTGGTCTGGGGTACCTCCCAGGTGACTGCAGGAAGCTGGTGGATCTATTTTGCATCTGATGCAGCTTGCAAAGAAGGTTTTGACCTTGAGGTCAAAAAGGGAGGATGGATATGTTAAACATTCATAATAAAATTATTAATGTGTGAATATACTAATAGATCAACATTAACTTCAACAAATACTAATTTGGTGTAATTTAAGATCCGAAATACATCCTTACAGGAATAAACATTCATGTTACCCATCATTCATTACTATAGAGTATTAGACACATTATTAAAACACTTTAGACTTAAACATATTGTCCATTCAACAAAATATGATTTTATATAACTTATAACTTATAAAGTCATTTTATGAGCAAGGAAAGATTAACTTTATTCAAAGAAGATAGATAAGAAGTCTTGGTCCTCTGCAGCGTCTTGATGTCTTGTGATATGCCACAGGATAAGTTATGAATAGGGTCAAGATTACAAATATTGGGTCAAGACCATGTATTTCATGTCTCTGCACCACGATGTCAGCGTGGTCTGACCGTATGAGCATGGCCTGTAAGTTAAAAGTTAACCTCTTTCATTTTGATGACATAAGCATGGCCTTTAGGTACGTTACTTAGAGCTAATGTGCCTTGGCATAAAGTGCAATTTTTGTCTCATCGGTCCATACGACATTCTCCCAAAAGCTTTGTGGCTTGTCAACACGTAGTTTGTCATATTCCAGTCTGGCTTTTTTATGATTTGTTTTCAACAATGGTGTCCTCCTTGGTTGTCTCCCATGTAGTTCACTTTGGCTCAAACAACGATGGATGGTTTGATCTGACACTGATGTTCCTTGAGCCTGAAGTTACAATATAGTGATCTGGTGGGGAGATAGCCAGTGAGTAATTCAGATAGGTAGAGGGGAGCTTGATTGTTGATAGCTTTGTAAGTGTAGATTAGCACTTTGAACTGCACACGGTAAGCTACAGGGAGCCAGTGTAAATCGGCCAACACAGGAGTGATGTGGCACCATTATGGCATAAAATCAATATCACGGTATATTGAGGAGAAAACAAAAGTTGTCCACTAGATGGGGCTGTCACGTGTATTGCATTGAGTCACGTTGTCATGTGACTCGAGGAGGTACAGCTTCTTAAAGGGCCATATACGTCGCCAACCTACACGCATCTTTACATTTTTTATTACCAAATTTATTGACATGGGAAAAACGATATCAATAAAAGTCAGAAATTTCGATAACGATAAATTTTCAATTTATTGCCCAGCCCTAACCGCACCGTCTATTTGTACCGGTGAGGAATCTGGCCGCTGCATTTTGTACTTTCTTTAGGCAACTGACGACACCTATAAGAACAGAGTTTGCATAATCAAGTCTTGAGGTAATAAATGCATGAATAAATGATAAATGACCTGCACTTGTAAGACGCCTTTCAGAGTCAGAGGACTCCAATGCACTCTATGCTACAGTGTATCATTCATTCATCCATTCACACACACATTCACACACAATGTAGCCACAGCTGCCCTGGGGCACACTGACAGAGGCAAACAGATTTTAGATGTGGTCTCCTTAGGAAGGTTTTTAGGCGTGTAAGGCGGTGAGTTGGAAAAAAAAAACCTCACAGTAGCATTAATCTGCTGGGTCTGCATCTAATTTGACCCCGAGACTGGTCGCACAGGAGCTGAAGTTTAAAGAGGGAAGGGAGAAGGAGGTGGATGTATATTTGTCATTTCTTAAAAATTTCATAAAAATAATGGTCTCGGTTTTATCCTCTTTCAGCCAGAGGAAATTAGATGCAAGCCATGCCTTAATGTCTGCGAGGCACTCGAGGAGAAATTGGGTGGAACCGGTTTATTTATGGCAAAGTGGATTTGACAGTCATCAGTGTATAGGTGGTAGTGTAAACCATACTTAGCCAAAACAGTACCAAGAGGGAGAATGTAGATAGCAAACAGTAGTGGAGCTAAGATTGAACCTTAGGGAACACCCCAAAGGAGCGGAAGGTAGGGAGAGAAGCAGTCACCAATGACAGTGCGTGTCATGCTGAAGCATCTGTTCATCAGATATGATTGAAACCAATTCAGAGAAGTCCCATCAATTCCAACCCACAATGCTAATCTGCCTAAAAGAATAACATTGTCTACTGTGTCAAAAGCAGCCAAGAGATCAAGACGTAGCAGTAGAACATGGGATCCAGTGTCAGTCGCTACCAGGATGTCATTTAGCACACGAATATGAGCCAATTCTGTGTGATTAGGTCTGAACGCAGACTGAAAGTGGTCACATAGATTGTGTTCCTCAAGATGACATGAGAGCTTAGCATGAACTACCTTCTCGATCACTTCAGACAAAGAGGGGAGTTTGGAAATTGGGTGGTTATTTGCACAGACGGTCGGGTCCAGGCCTGGGCCCTCATTTATCAATTGTACTTATGTACAGATCTGTGCATATTTCATGCGTAGGAACGATTTTACGCATTGTGTGGTATTTACCAATTTGTACTTGTGCGTGAAAACATTCCTAAATATAAGAACAGCTCAGACCATGCGTAGGAACAGCATCTAGTGGCAGAACGAGGGAACAGCAATTCTGAAGGTCTCAGTGATCCACGCGTGTTCCTCATCCATTAATTATTCTACCCAATAAATTATTATTTTGGTGGAAAGACAGCTGTGTCACATTATTGGTGCTAAAACACCCGTGACCCACGGGAATCTGACTGTAGAACGGCTGATTTCATGTTATTTTGTAATCACAATTTTTACTCTTACCATATTTATGATGTTTTAAATCATTTAGGATTTATTTATTTATTTATTATGTTGTAATTTAATTAAATTATTTTGTCCTTGTAAAGCGCATTGTGATTTTTTGTGAGATGCGCTATATAAAAGATTGTTTCTTAACCTTATTGGAGGATTTAGCAGAGCAGAGTGTTCTCCGGAGGGAACGGCTCTTCCGTGAGCGCAGCGCACTGATCCGATTCCAGTCCATATCCTATTTTACAAATAAAACAACCTCCAGAACCTCCTCTGCTCCCCAATCATACACGCGCTGTCAAGTGTCCGGTGTTTAGATCTCGCTGTCAATAAAGTTTGTCTTTTTTTTCCGGGAAGAACCCAGGGAATCCCCTCCCGACCTGAGGACGGAGTGTGACCAAATATGGTTAATTCAGGGCGTTTCTGTATGTAAATGACGATACATGGGCACGAGCTCCTATATGCGCACAGGTGGGATTTATCATCAGATGATTGCGGAAGAACATGCGTACGAGAGGCCACCGCATGTTTCATAAATTAGGACATTGACTGTTCGTACACACATTCTAAATTTCATCCGTAGGAGGGAATATAGGAACGTTTCTACGAACGTTTGATAAATGAGGCCCCTGACTTTTCAGGAGCAGCTGAACTACCGCCCTCTTGAAAGTTACTCCTGAGGAGAAGCTGGTGTTTACAATAGTCAAATACACTGCTCACAAAAATTAAAGGAACACTTTAAAGAAACACATTAGATACATCAGATCTCAATATGAAGTTGGATATCTATACAAATAACGACAGGGCAATGTCTTAGGAACAAAAGGATGCCAAGTCTTTTAATGGAAATAAAAGTTTTCAGCCTACAGAGGGCTCAATTGTGTACACACCCTAAAATCAGAGTGAAATGAAGATGTGGCAGGCTAGTCCATTATTTCAAAAACTTAATTTCTGCAACTCAAAATGCTTTTCAGTATCTTGTGGCCCCCACGAGCTTGTGTGCATGCTTGACAACGTCGGGGCTTGCTCCTAATGAGACAACGGATGGTGTCTTGTGGCATTTCCTCCCAGATCTGTGTGAGGGCATCCCTGAGCTCTTGTACAGTCTGAGGAGCAACCTGGCGCCGCCTAATGGACCCAAACATAATGTCCCACAGATGTTCTATTGGGTTTAAGTCAGGGGATCGTGAAGGCCATTCAATTGTTTCAATTCCTTCATCCTCCAGGTACTGCCTGCATACTCTTGCCACATGAGGCCGGGCATTGTCGTGCATTAGGAGAAAACCAGGACCTACTGCATCAGCGTAGGGTCTGACAAAGGGTTCAAGGATTTCATCTGGATACCTTATGGCAGTCAGAGCACCATTTCCTAGGCAGTAGAGGTCTGTGCGTCCCTCCATGGATATGCCTCCCCAGACCATCACTGACCCACCACCAAACCTGTCATGTTGAACGACGTTGCAGGCAGCATAACGTTCTCCTTGTCTTCTCCAGACTCTTTCACGTCTATCACAGGTGCTCAGGGTGAACCTGCTCTCGTCTGTAAAAAGTACAGGGCGCCAGTGGCGGACTTGCCAATTCTGGTGTTCTTGAGCAAATGCCAGTGGAGCTCTACGGTGCTGGGCAGTGAGCACAGGGCCCACTACAGGACGTCGGGCCCTCAGGCCATCTTCATGAAGTCTGTTCCTGATTGTTTGGGTAGAGACATTCACACCAGTGGCCCTCTGGAGGTCATTCTGTAGGGCACGAGCAGTGCTCAGCCTGTTCCGCCTTGCACAAAGGAGCAGGTATCGGTCCTGCTGATGGGTGGTGGACCTTCTACGGCCCTGTCCAGCTCTCCGAGAATAACCGCCAGTCTCCTGAAATCTCCTCCATGTTCTGGAGATTGTGCTGGGAGACACATTAAACCTTCTTGCTGCAGCACGTGTGGATGTGCCATCCTGGAGAAGTTGGACAACCTGTGCAACTTCTGTAGGGTTAAGGAATCGCCTCATGATGCCAGTAGAGATAATTACTCAAGCCAAAACTAGCACGAGTGGAAAACCAGCCAAAAAAGATCAAGAGGGAGAAACTTGAAATAACCTCCACATGTTAAACCAGTCCTGTTTTGAGGGTTTTGTAATTGTTGCCACTTTAGTGCACCTGTCGTTAAGTCCATGAACACCAATACAGCTGAAAGTGATTAACAATGCCCTCAGCTGCTTAATCAACCAGAAAATTATCAGACAGGTTTAATTGATTTCATGCCAGGCCCAATAAAAAAAGTTTTCCTTTAATTTTTGTGAACAGTGTATATGGGATCCAACACAGATAGGGTCCCCGGTAATAGCTGTGGTGGAATAGAATCCTCTGGAGAGCCTGAGGGCTTCATAAACCTAATCAACTCATCCAATTCGCAGAGAGAAAGAGAAACAAATGAAGAAAACAGAGGATGACAGTGGGTGTCATACTGAGTAACAGGTTTATAAGGAACAAAGTTGTGCTTGGCATTCTGATTTTTTTTGTAGGAAAAAATTCTGAAACTCTGCACACAAAGCATTTGTCAGAGGGGTGGGGGTGGGTGGGGGGGGGTTCACAGATTAATTTAATGAGAGGACAGAATTTATGGTAGTGAAGAGTTTTTTGTTGGTCACCATGGTGAATTGTAATGATATTAGCAAATTATTTATTCCTGGCTGCCCTGACAGCTTTCTAGTAGGTGTATAGGGAGTCCCTGAAAAGATCCATGGATATGTAAAGCTTATCTTTTATTCATCTGCGCTCAAAAACTCTACACTGGCGCTGCAAAGCCTGGGTGTTGTTGTGTAGCCAGGGGTCAGAGATGGTCTTTTTCTGCCTGGTTCTACGAGGTGCAACTGAGTCAAGAGCAGCAGAACAGACAGTATTAACTGAATTTACTAACTCATCAACCCCAATAGATTGAGAAAGGGAGGGATGGGTTGTTGACAAGGCAGCCTCAAGACTAGATGACAGCAAGCCAGGAGTAGATGGAGAAATTTTTCTGACATAATGTTTTGACTGACACCTTTTGGGGAAAGAAGTTAAGTCAGAGATGTTAAAAATTATTGGGAATTATCAGAGACACACTGAGTCCACAGACAAATCAGAGACATAAAGTCCAACAGATAAAACTAAGTCCAGTATATGTGAGTGCTCATGAGCGGGGTCTTTAACCAATTGATGAAGACCATAAGAGTCTAAAATATCCAGAAAATCCCCCACCAGGGGCTTAGAAGGGCAGCACACATGAATACTGACACTGGGAGATTTTCTCCCTCGATCATATTTAGGGAGAAAATCTGTTGAAAAAAATCAGAAAATTCATTAAGAAAAGCAGTTAAATTTGGGTGGTTGGTATCAAAGAGCTCACAGCACTGGTGGGGAAACATCCAGCTCAAACACTGACAACTCGAAGCTAGTTGGAGCCATGAATCCAGACAGAGGTGTAAGATGGAGGGATGACTTATATAAAGTTAGTAAGCCCCCACCTCGACCAGAGAGTCTAGGCTCATTGAAAACCAAAGTTCACCTTGGATCTTTAGAAGTTTTTCTGAGCTCTTTTGTTACCCTTCGGATTATTCGTCTCTTTGATTTGTCATCAATTTTCCTCCTGCAGCCACATCCAGGGAGGTTGGCTACAGTCCCATGGATCTTAAATGTCTGAATAATATGTGCAGCTGTAGTCAGAGGAACATCTAGCTGCTAGGAGATGGTCTTATAGCCTTTACCTTTAACATTCTTGTCTATAATTTTCTTTCTAATCTCCTGAGACAACTCTTTCCTTTGCTTCCTCTGGTCCATGTTGAGTGTGGTACTCACCATGTCACCAAACAACACAGTGACTACCTGGAGCCCTATATATAGGCCCACTGACTGATTACAAGATTGTAGACACCTGTGATGCTAATTAGTGGACACACCTTGAATGAACACATCCCTTTGGTCACATTATTTTCAGTCTTTTCTAGAGGTACCATCATTTTTGTCCAGGCCTGTTCCATGAGTTTAGTTTTTTAAATAATTCCACATTGAAAAGCAACATCTGACTTTCATTGGTTAAATTTCATAGAATTTTTATTTATTACTTTTGTCAGATTCAAGTTATTTCTGTGACCATAGTAGGTTTTTCTTTCATTGACCCTTATCAATTCCAGTCAGCGTGAATGATGTCACCACGCACGTTGTGTCACTTACGTAAGCTACATTGCATAGCTTACGCATTTACTCAGCAGGAAACATGGCGCTTAAGCTGCACATACGCTCGAAAGTTTGGTTATACTTTACGAGAAAGGATAATAATTGGGCAATTTGCAATACTCGCAAAGTAGATATTTCACCAAAGGGAGGAAACATTATGAATATGCAAAAGTATTTGCACATAAAATACGCAATAACTTAAAGTGACCGTCATGTTTTTGACCCGCTCTGGACTAGTGAATTTCAATGCAGCAGCAGCAGTAACATTTGCGCGTTCTCTCCTGTTAATACTGCAGGTAACTAATCAACTAACACTGTTAGTTGATTAGTTACCTAGTTGAGTCTCCTACTCATGTTAGCGACATTTGCCTTATATACACACCTCCACACTAACAGACTCCAGCGACACAAGTCCGACCTGTGGTGAGATTTTGCCCATCTTGCAAAAGCTACAGCAACACTATCGTACAAGAAGATGACTGCTTTCACAAGGAGCATAACAGAGAACATTTGGAAAAAAAATTCAAACAATACCAGGTACAATTGATTGTCATTAATAAACTGACAGTTATAATGCAGGAGACCGTGTGCAAATTATTTTTTGCCACCTATTGAACTAATCTAGCCTGGCAAGCCATCCTATATATGTGTATATATAGTCTGGCCACGAACCATTGACGGCTCTCAGTCGTGAAGCGGGATCTACGGTTGTCTTTCAAAATGACAGCACGCAATTGGATAGCGCTAGGACCAATCAGAGTGACGAACAACGTGACGTAATCAAGGCGACGGAAAAGCGGGAGGCTTTAATGGCGTCTAACATCAATGATTTCTGTCGTTTTTGTATGAAAAACACGTGAATATCAGGTGTACTGGGACATTGCACTACTTTGTTTGATAAAAATAAGAAGCCGCTAAGTATATCAGACAGACTTACGCACGTTGGAGTCTAAATAATCCAATGTTGATGACAAAGCCGTTTCAAACGAACGTGTTTCCTGAGTTGCCGCCATGTTGCTTGGGTTCGCGGCCGCAGCGCTGACGTCATCGGCTACTCCCGCTCTGTGATTGGCCCAAAATATAGAGCGCTGTGATTGGCCCAACCAAAACTCTAGCGAGCTGTGATTGGACAGCCACAGGCTGCGAGGGTTCCTATGAAGCGTGCCTAGACCAAACTCTGCAAAGCAAGAATTTGGTCTAGTTCACTAGGCTAGAACTACTCAGGAATTGATAAGGAATTCAATTGATAGACAGAATCGACAATGTCATTGTTATTGATATGGAAAGTTCATCCCGAGCCTGACAGCAAAAACAGTAAACCTAAGACAGCTCCTGAACAAGAAAAGTGAGTTCCACTGGAATGAACTAGAAAACGAATGGCTACAACTGAAACAAGCACTAACTACCATTCAAAGAATGATGAAGCTACAACGCTATGATTTTGACTTGATCTTATACACCTGGTAAACACATTGTGTTTGCTGATGGGCTTTCAAGAGCCACAACGAGAGACACGGAACAAAGTAACATGGAAATGGATATACAGGCACATGTAAACATGGTAACGGAGTCACTTCCTATGTCAGACAGGAAATCAAAATAGATGAAGGAAGAAACGAAAAAAGACATGACTTTACAGAAAGTCATAACGTTGTTGAATGGAACATGGCCAAAAGGTCAATGCAAAGCATTCTATAACATAAGAGCTGAGCTAAGTGTTGGGAATGGTGTTGGGAAAATCACCTGCAGAAATACTGATAGGAAGACAACTAAGGACCATGCTTCCTTTTACTTCTCCTTCCTGCACAACAGGAAACAAAAATGTGTCAGAGACAAAATGAAGAGGATGAAAATGAGACAAAAAGTCAACTTTGATAAAACAATAAGAAGACTAACACCTCTGGAATTAAAGGACACAGTCAGAGTGGAAGAATCAAATGAATGGACAAGAAAAGCAACTGTTTTAAAAGCAGTAACTCCGAGAGCATATAAGGTGCAAACTGAAGACGGTGTGATCTTAAGAAGAAATAGGAGGAGTTTGTTGCATACTCAGGAAACCACAGAACTGGCGGAGGAAGAGTCACAAGGACAGCTTCCAGATGGAAACATTGCAGATGAACCAACAGCAACTGATCACATTAGTGCAGAGAAAGATGTTTAGCCACCTGTTCTCAGAAGGTCAGCACGTACTGTCAAGGCACCTAAAAGACTCGATCTTTGAATAAATAGATATGAAGTGCTTAGTAAATCTTTAGTGCATAGTAAATGTTTGATACATTGTAAGGTATGAAAAATGTTCTCACTGTTACTGTATTACAGTTAACATTCCAAAGAAAAGGGGATATGTTGATATTAGTGATGTGACCACTAGATGGCAGTATGCTACATGAGAGTAGTAGAAGAGATCAAGAAGTTATCAGTATGTACATGTGGTTGATGTTCATTATGTTGAAATAGCTACACGCTAATAAAAAGTTCTGATCACCAAAGATAAGAAAAGGTTTTATGATACCAAACACAACACACTCCACACCAGTGGAGTGTCCCAGTGGGACACTCTCCAATCAGTGATGGTAAACAGCCTGCGCCTGTAGAGGACTCCAAAGTGCTGTAACGTGTTGTAGGTGGTTACTTTTAATTAATCCTCAATAAAATATAAAGGTATTCAACAAGAGGTAATATTCCATATAAATTATCACTCTTATTGAACCTTTAATATTTGATTGATGATGAAAATAGGTCCTTTGGGCATGCCAGGGAAACAACACTTTATAATAAGTGACAGAGGTGAAAATATAGTTTATAAAATTCTATTTATTACTATATTTCTACTAATGATGATGCAGGACAAATTACTATAAATGATGGTTCAAGATAATATCAACTGATGAATGAACAATGATGAAACATGATATTAGATGTTATTAAAAAGCCTCATTAAGAATCTAAGGAAATGTGATGTCTGGGTTATCAAAATAAGCTGGCTGCTTGTTTACGTAGGTTTAACAAATTATCAAATTAATAAAATTAATAATAACCATCTGACGCCAGTACAGAGCTACGGTACCCGGGTGTATGGATCAGCATCAGCTGGTGTGAGATCACCTCCCAGGCTCCAGGTGGACCATTTCACGGCTGATGAGTTGGAGGCAGATTGCAGATAAGAATTGCTTGATTCAAAAGAGATGGTTCTTTATGCCGCTAAAATTATTCCACTGAAAAGTCTGACTTGACTTCCCTTAGGATGATAACTTAGCATAAGCTGTAAGCTTTTGCAGGAACTGAATTGTAGAGGAAACACCACCTCTTTTAATGTTTGTTTATAAATTTTGGCGAATCAGAATCTAACAAGTATAAATGGGCGTTTACCAACGAGTCCTCAGACGTCACCTTCTTAGACACTTAGAAAAAATGTATTTCTGTTAAGTAAATAGGTTAAACATTAATTTATTTATATAGTAATATTAATATGTGAATATACTGATAATTAACCATTATTAAAATCAAAGATGTTGATTCATTCATTACTGTAAAGCAGTCAAGACATTAAAATCACTTTAGATAAAACGTTCCTTGTAGATAGAACAGATTATGATTGTAATTAACCAGTAAAGTGAAAGAAATAATTTTATGAGATAAAAATAAGATTATTTTATTAAAGCTAAGAGTTAAGAGTCCCGTCTCCATCTGGAAGACCTGTGCTCTGCAGGCACGGGTAAACAGAGGCAGGAAGGCAGCTTGTTATGACAAATACCCAGATGGCAAGCTTATAAAGACAATAAAGAAGGCCATTGTTTTGGTATGAAGAAACTTTGCTGGACACGGCATGTCTGGTGACCTTTCAGGCATTAGATGGCCTTTACCTACGCTACAGTCAGTGCGTTTACATGCACATCAGAAAACCGAACTTTTGCCCTAAAAGACTAACATCGTTTTTTTGAAATGCATGTAAACGCGTTAGTCTGGCTGAAGGTGAATTTCTTCTAATTGGGCTGAAGCACCCAGATAATGCGGTAGTTATCTGACTTCCTTCTGCATGTAAACGGGTTAGCCGAGCTGAACCGAGTAGACACTCACATTCCGGAAGTGACGCGGCGGCAGTAGCGCTCGTCTGATAATATCACCTTCACAACGTAACACGCGTAACAACATCTAACAGTGCAGTACGTACCAATAAGCTGTGCTGCAGCATTGTTGTTGTCCATTCTTTCATCCACAGTGCATATCCTGTTTCAATTCCGTCTCATTTAATCCCGCCAGCGTTTTTTTACAAGTTGTGTTGCTACACGCTACCCGGAACAATGCCCGACATGAAAGGGCGCATGTCGCCACCTACTGTACCGGAGTGGAACGAACTCCATTTGAGAGGTCGGTTTTCTAAAGCGCATGTAAACGAGGATAAAGACTCGCAGCTTATTATCATAAATTCGACCAGGATTGACTTAGATGTTGATACTGCCCATGTAACCGCACTGAGTGCTTGGCACAAGTCAGTTAATCATCCATTCACAAAAACAGTCACACACTGATGGTGATCTACAACACGGCTATCCTGGAGCACACTGACAGAAGCATGAGAGAACACACACACACACACACGTTTGTCATTATTTATTAGAAAATAGTTTTTTTTTTATTGATTTTGACTGAAACAGCTTTCTATATTACAGCATCTCAGAGATACTCTAGATTGAGTCTACCAATGTTATGAAATGATTTGTTTTTGATAACCTTGTTGAGTTGGCTGTTTCTGATTAAAGGAGACCTAGAATCTAAACCAACATTTTCCTTGTTGTTGTTGAATAAGACAGCATGGGTGGTCAAAAGTATCATACCAAAAAGTCAAAGCTCTGTGTGACCTACTTTTTAAGTATATTAGAAAGTTGAAAAATGTGAGAGAAAAACTCCTTTTCTGAGCAAGCCTTCTTTGACACGTCACAATATAACCACTCCGTCTACATCTACATGTTCCAACCCACTTCAGGCTCAGCAGTATTTAAACCAGGGGTTTCGAACTCCTTGCTCGCACTTGACAGTCGCTCGCCTGGAAGCAGCCAGCGAGCCATCCTGCCTGACTTGTAATTAACGAGGGACGGCTTTAAAATTTGATGGCAGGGGTTTCCGTTTTCTGTAATATCTAATCTAAAATCAGCTTTTTGTGGACGTAAAATAAAAATCTGATTATTGCACAAATCTATAGGCAAACATGTACTACTGGAAATACGCAGATTACGTTAATTGTGGGGGTTGAGGCACAGATCCGCGTTTCTGCCAACTTGAATCTCAGCGGCTGCAGCTGGAGCAGTGATGAAGACACGCTTCTAAAAAAGCCGGTGACGTCGGTTATACACGTTTCCAAATTTTCTGGACGTCTCCTGTGATTTAGTTTCAACAAATTTCCCTCAACAGTTTAAGCTGTTTAAGCTCTCCCTGGGCTGCCACCTTATCGTGGTGGAGGGGTTTGAGTGTCCCAATGATCCTAGGAGCTAAGTTGTCTGAGGCTTTATGCCTCTGGTAGGGTCACCCATGGCAAACAGGTCCTAGGTGAGGGATCAGACAAAGTGCAGCCCAAAGACCCCTTATGACGAGTACAATAAATGGAATCAGTGTTCCCTCGCCCGGACCCGGGTCACCGGGGCCCCCCTCTGGAGCCAGGCCTGGAGTTGGGGCACGCTGGCGAGCGCCTGGTGGCCGGGCTTTCACCCATGGAGCCTGGCCGGGCATAGCCCAAAGAGGAGACGTGGGTCCCCCTTCCCATGGGCCCACCACCCGTGGGAGGGGCCAAAGGGGTTGGGTGCGATGTGCAAAGGGCGGTAGCCGAAGGCAGGGACCTTGGCGGTCTGATCCTCGGCTACAGAAGCTAGCTCTTGGTACGTGGAATGTCACCTCTCTGGTGGGGAAAGAGCCGGAGTTGGTGTGTGAGGTTGAGAGGTTCCGACTAGATATAGTTGGACTCACCTCAACGCATGGCTCTGGCTCTGGAACCAGTTTCCTCGAGAGGGGTTGGACTCTCTACCACTCTGGAGTTGCTCCCACTGAGAGGCGCCAAGCAGGGGTGGGCATACTTCTTGCCCCCCATCTTGGTGCCTGTACGTTGGGGTTTACCCCGGTGAGCGAGAGGGTAGCCTCCCTCCGTCTTCGGGTGGGGGGACGGGTCCTGACTGTGGTTTGTGCTTATGCA
>SSNS01000750.1:0-28341 GCA_006937985.1 Aphyosemion australe | reverse complement strand
CCGGTCTGTCGTGGTGAAGAGAGAGCTGAGTCGAAAGGCGAAGCTCTCAATTTACCGGTCGATCTACGTTCCTACCCTCACCTATGGTCACGAGCTTTGGGTAGTGACCGAAAGAACGAGATCGCGGATACAAGCGGCCGAAATGAGTTTTCTTCGCAGGGTGGCTGGGCTCTCCCTTAGAGATAGGGTGAGGAGCTCGGTCATCCGGGAGGGGCTCGGAGTAGACCCGCTGCTCCTCCACATCGAGAGGAGCCAGTTGAGGTGGCTCGGGCATCTGATTAGGATGCCTCCTGGACGCCTCCCTGGTGAGGTTTTCCGGGCACGTCCAACCGGGAGGAGACCCAAAGGAAGACCCAGGACACGCTGGAGAGATTATGTCTCTCGGCTGGCCTGGGAACGCCTTGGGATTCCCCCGGAGGAGCTGGCCCAAGTGGCTGGGGAGAGGGAGGTCTGGGCTTCCCTCCTTAGGCTGCTGCCCCCGCGACCCGACTCCGGATAAGCGGGAGAAAATGGATGGATGGATGGAGTTTAAGCTGATTGTCACATTTAGTAATAAAACACAATCATGAAGGCTTTCTCTCTCTCTGCTCAGTGTTGCGCACAGCCGTCGCAGATCAGCTAATCCAGAGGCAGAGAAAAAGGACAAACCTCCAACCTTATTTTAATATTGTCAACAAAAAACGCAGCATCATTTAACCTGCAGTTATTCACTAGTGAAGCAAAACTTAACTTTAATGAGCAAAAAACCCCATAAAAATTATTCAATGAATCAGGAAAGCAGGAAGAAATGTTATTTCTGTTTTTATATTTTTTTACTTCAGTTCAAACTATTTAGAATTTTGTGTTTTCATCACAAAATTCTTGGAGGAGCCGACTCCCTCTTGGAGAAGCCGACTCCCTCTTGGAGAAGCCGACTCCCTCTTGGAGGAGCTGGAGTGAGTGACACAGACTGGACCTGCAAGCCCCCCGAGCCGCTAAAAAGTCACAAAATGTGCACGTGCGCTCAGCGTGCCTCTGATTGCCGTGAGACAGGGGGTGGGGGTGGAGAGGTGGGGTTGCAGGGCGCCTCTGATGCTGTGAAAGCAGGGAGAGGGGTGGCGTGCAAAATGCCTGGGACAATTATTATCACGACAATTATTATCACGACAAATATTATCATGACGAGACCCGACCTGTAAATATTGGTGGGGACAAGTCTGTAAAAGGGGAGGAAAGAAAAACAACCAGCGCTACAGAAAGGTGAGGAAATAAGTGAAAATAGGACAGGCACCAAGATTTGGACACATTTTAACTACAGTGACAATTAAAAGGTGTGGAATATGCAAAGGGAAAATATATCCAACAGGCTCTAATAGTTCAAAATTTAATAAATATTTTACTTGCAGAGTTTGTTTTTGTCATTTAAAATGTGTTTTTATAGCTCTCTGCTTCATGTTGAATAAAATAAGTTATTTAAATAATAAGAATTTGCTATAATGTATATTGTAGAGATTATTAATTCAGTTAACACACAGTTTAGCATCATTTCTGGTGATGAAATTAATTTAAGAAACAAAAAATGTGAGGAGCCATTTGAGAGCCGAAAGAGCCGGTTCATTTTAGTGAGCCGATCCATAAGAACCGGTTCTCTTAAAAGAGCCAGAGTTCACATCACTAATATTAAGGCATTTTGGGGGCCAAGGCAAACAGACCCCCCTCCCCGTCACTGGGCTCCCCCAGAATCCTCTCTGTAAATCAAAACCTGCCCAGGAGTATTAATTATAGTGTTTGCAAAAACACCTCGGTTTACATATGAATTGTTCTAGAGCCATTTTGTTGGCAGAATCTGATATTTTAGCTCTAAGCCAGGTGTTCTGACAGAACACCGGGAAAAACATGGGTCCCAATGTGGTTTGTGTGGCGTTGCCATAGTGTGACGTTATCGGTAGGCACAGATCCCCTGTCCTCTTTTTTGGAAATGGAAATATGGTCACCCTAGCTTAACGTTTAAAGAGAACCAAGAACTGTTGAATGATTCTCTTCCCTACTGAACCTTTCAGGAACTCCTGCATTTTTTGTGGCACCATGGATGGTGGTCAAGATCATTTATGAAAACACAGGGTAAACATTTTAATACGTGAAATGTACTTACATTTATCTGAATTAAATGCTCTCAGCTGACTGATGAAACTTCTTTGACTCCATAGATGCTGGTCAATCATGAACAGATGGTTTTGGTGGATAATAAGAGGACCAATTACTTTATCAGTGCTGGTAAGTCATGTTTCTGAAGCAACTGTTGATCCTGTGTTCTGTATATCTGAAAACCACTGTTAGGTTAGGGGATAGCAGGTTTATATTATTATAAAACTTGCTGTTTCAGAGTTTTTCTAATATTTTTGTCAGATGTTTATATGGTTACTGGCGTAGAATTCTGTGCATTTCAGAAAATTCAATGAATTTTTTATAGTTAGGTAGCAGGGAGAGCATTAAAGATCTAGCAACTCACAGAGTGTGACGTGTTGCAGGAAAAGCAATTAATGCTGACAGTCCGTTGGGACGTGGCATGCTTCGGCAGAACACGTCACAGTTGATTGTGAAGCATTTGGACACCAAGAGTGTCAGACTACCTGCAGCCATTTGGGTTATGGGAGCAGCTGCACAACAAGTTGAATCTCCGGACATGTCGAGTTGGTGCAAAGGGTTGATGTTTTTGTGTGATTTACCTGTCACTGTTTTATTTTTTCTTCCCATCAATATTTTAGAGTTTAGTTTTGTTTTATTAGAAAC
Source organism: Aphyosemion australe (assembly GCA_006937985.1). NCBI lineage: Eukaryota > Metazoa > Chordata > Actinopteri > Cyprinodontiformes > Nothobranchiidae > Aphyosemion > Aphyosemion australe. Next base: position 25,572 of record SSNS01000750.1, on the reverse strand, counting down.
TGAATCGTTTTATTTTGGTCATTTAGGGCCCTGGCACTTACTCTCACTGTTAACTCTGCAGCAGCATTTTTGACCCAGATCTGTATCCGGCTCTATCACCCTTAGAGTTCAGTGCAATTTGCTGTGTTTTATTCCCTACTGTTGTGTGGTTTATTGCAGGGTTTGTGTTTTGGATTTTGTGTGAATTAATAAGTGATTAAGGTTATGGGTTAGGGTTGAAATGTGTCTGTTAATTTACTGCCCAGACTAAGTTTTAACAAATGCCTGATGTCCATGATTTAATAAAATTGATAAGACTAAATCACAGTTTCCGCCACTTATTTCTGCCCTTTTAAAAAGGGACCAAACATAGTAATAGTGTTGGTCCTTCCTCTCCTAGACCTCTGTGGATCACCCTGTTAATGCTGGATTGGTTCCTATTTTCATTTCATGGTTTTAATTTTGCATTGCATAGTGTTTGATGTGATGACGCTGCTGAAGCAGATGAAGATGATGAAGTAGATGAACGGATCACCAGGATTTGCAATTTTGACACAAAGACATTTTCAAGTGGTCTGCTTATTGATAATGTTGGTCTCGTGTAACGTTTTCCTTGCACCTTTGATCTTTCACGTGTTTTTCAGGTAATTTTCTTCATATTCATTAAGATATTGATGCTGCTGTTGTCCAAGCTGAAAGCAGACCAGGTGAAGTTTACTGACTACAGATACAGGTACTCAGCACTAGTACGGATTATACACCTCTGAGTTGATATTTATTCTCCAGTGAAATAACAGTACTGTCCTTTAAGCTCACTCTTTATAACGATAATCCTTACAATGATTCTTTTCTTCATACCTGACAGTTTAGCTAGAGCAACACTGGTGCTGATTCCCCTGCTGGGAATTCATGAGGTGGTGTTCACGGTGCTGATTGATGAATGCGTAGAAGGCAGCAGTCGCTATGCTCGGAACTTTATCAACCTTACCCTCAGTTCCTTCCAGGTAAGACAAAGCGCACTGTCACTTCATCCCTCTGTCAGACCCTATCCACCATTAGATATTTAATACCAACTGAATATGAAGGAGTTACCAGTAAGCTCCTCCAATGCACATTTCATTGTAAGCATTTGTTGCCCAAACCTAATTATAAAGACATAAAGCCTAACCATAATGAAAAGATTGTCCACATTCTATAACTGTTCTATAATAGATTAATACAATGGTTGCTGTAGCTGCCTATGTGGATACAATCAGGTCCAAATGTTTACTATCTATCCATCCATCCGAACCCCTGAATATACCTACCATTGTGTCTCAGGATTGTTATCCCCCAGTAGATAGGAACACACTTGGTAGTGCCCCTTTTTAAATAGGGGAACCACCACCCTGGTGGTCTGCCCATCCAGGAGAACTGTCTCTAATGTCCGGGCAGTATTCCAGAGCCAGGTCAACTAACACATCTCCACAACATCCAGGGCCTTTAGGAACTTTGGGCAAATCTCATCCACTCCTGGAGCCTTGCTACCAAGGTGGTTAATTAGTTCCTCTGTGACCTCAACACCAGAGATTGGACCCAAAGCCCCCAGACTCTTCTCACTGAAAGATGTTCCAATGGGATTGTGGAAGTAGTCTGCCCACAACCTACAACATCTCGAGTCGAGGTCAACAGCACACCATCATAAACACTGTTGGCGGTGCTCCCTTTCCCCCATCTGAGGCACTGGATGGTGGACCAGAATCAGCTCAAAGCTGTACGGAAGTCATTCTCTATGGGCTCACTGAACTCCTCCCACCCCCGTGTTTTTGCCTCAGTGACCACCCAAGCTGTGTTCCACTTGGACTGCTGGTACATATCAGCTACTTGGGGTCCCATAGGCCAAAAAGACCTGATAGGATTCATTTTTAATCTTGACATCATTTCTCACCACTGGTCTCACCCAGCAGGTTCGAGAATTGCTGCTATAACAGGCATGACCACCATGCAGCCACAGCTCCAGTCAGCTGCCTCAATGGTGGAGGCAGGGAACATGGCCCACTTCGACTCCATGTCTCCCACCTCCACCAGAATGCATTTAAAGCTGTGTCAGAGGTGAATATTGTAGCTCCATCTGACAGGAGACTCTGCCAGACGTTCCCAGCAGACCCTCACAATGTTTGTGCCTTTCAGATCTGACCAGCATCCTCCCCTTCCATCAGAGCCAACTCAGTGACAAAAATAACATCTCTAGTGAGTGCACATGTCATAAGACCAGGGCTTGGGGGGCAGCCTTGCGATCTTTACTCGACACAAGGTAGTGTGAGGTGATCTGCATGCCACGCAAACACAACATGGAACAACAATGATCATGATGTTGAACATTCTGCTCAATCTCTGGCTTTTTGTCAGACTCTAACCCAGGAAATGACTGCAGGCAGCAAGGCAGAAAGATCTGGAACAATCAGTGACCAACAGTCACTGATGTCCAGAGCTGGACTGGGACAAAAACTCAGCCTGGGCATTTTGAGCCGAGACCGGCCCACCAGCTATTAATGGAAAAACAATGAAGCCTATTTTTTTTATACCAGCTCTCTAACCCTGGTTGATATTCCATATCTATCATGTTTTAGTTGTTTCCCTGCTCGAGCACAAAAACGTAATGCAACACAATGCAACAAAACATCAACAGACCAAGAAAAACTGCTGATATTTAGCTGCTCGTTTACGTGAAGTAAAAAAAAAACGTAAAGCAAAATATAAAATTTGTCAGAAAACTAAGTTGTCATGTATGCCCTAAAGATCATTTACACATGCACACACACACACACACTGTAGGGGTCAAAAGGTCATGGCTGGCGACTTTTGGTCAACAGAACTTCCACCCTCCTGCAAAATCTATAACCAGACAAGATGTCTCCTCATAGAATAACATTTGCCTGTTTATGCGTCCAGATGGTGCACAGCTGCATTCGTAGTCACAGTAAAACCTGGCCTAGAAGAATAACAAACTCGTTTTGCAGTTCTCCTCTACACTGACGCCACCAAGGACACTTCCAGTTTAATAAAATGTTCCATCTCTATCTTCAGTAACATAAACCTTCTTTTTCACAGGATGAATAAAATTAAAGACTCCCTCGTGCTTATTTTAATTATGTATTTAAAGCCTTGAATGTTTAATTAATCCTTAATCAGATTATCTGTTCAATAATGTTGAAAGTGCATTTGCTTAGATTTGAGTAATTGTGATAACAATTCATATAGTCTTAAGGATGATTTTAAGTTAATCATATTACACTAATCATTCCACACAACCATACTACAATAGAAGATGACTTTTATATTATAACATTCATTTTCATCCTAGATTACTTCTCACATAAAGTCTGGGAAGGAGTGTGTGTGTGTGTGTGTGCGTGTGCGTGCGTGCGTGTGTGTAATGGCCTTGATAACGTTCCAATGCTCTGGTTGGTTGAAATCATTTTCCTGGTTTCTAGTAAGAAAGAACCGCTGAGGGTTCTGGAGAATTCTATCCAGCACGCAAAGTATTAAAACTTTGGTCTACAACTGAGTTTTACAACAGAGCTATTTACATCTCTCAAGGAATCAATCCAGGTTTTAAAACCTCATCCAAAATCTAACATTTGTTGTTTCCTTTCAGGGATTCCTGGTTGCTGTGCTGTACTGTTTTGCAAACGGAGAGGTATAGTTGATTAACATTCATTGTAATTAATAACAGGACAGGGATGGTCAAATGCCAATTCTGGATTTGAAGCAAACTATATGAGGTGCTTTGTGTAAAATTGTTTTTAATTTGAGAGGTTGAGTAATATTATGCAGTGAAAACTTACATTAACTTTTCTAGTGAACATTTTAGTTGTTGAGTTGATCATTAAACCCATAATGCACTTAAAACAAGGTGACTATTGAAACAATGTTATAGATTTGCAGCATATATAATACGAAAATGTCTGTCAACTGTTACTTATTGTTAATAAGTAAATTACCACAAAAATTCATATCTCATATCTCCATGTAGGTCCAAGCTGAACTAAAAAAGCACTGGCAGCTTTTTTTGTTCACCAACCACTTCAAGGGCCGAGGCTGTTTTGGGGGAGTTCCTGTCAAGAACCTGTGGAAACAATCACATGGGCAGGAATCTTGGCAGCGTGACTCTTACAACTCTGGTGGCACTTTGACATCGCACCCCCGTCTTCTTCAAGTGGCTGTTCATGGTGAAGGTAGGGTGAGCAGACTTGGGGACATGAAAGGACAGGGGCTGAAGGGACACAGTGCAACAGGGCTTGAATTTCTCACCAGGAAGAGTCTTTCTAGCAGTGATGGTGAGATTACGCTTGGAGAGACAATGGAGGAGATTCTGGAAGAGAGCCAGTTCTGACTGCAGCTGGTCTTTATCAAGCATGAATGGAATTCCATCAGACCCAGTTTGGGGATTTAAAGGGTTTTCATGCTATTTATCCTTGGAAGACTGGATTTCCATCTCGAAAAACTACACCAAATTTTTGTGAAACTCAAGGGCCACAGGTTAACGTTTTGTCCAAGGCTGATTTGTAAGTTTAACCTGAGGAATGACTTAAAGCAGGACTTAGTTGTTTATGACTGACTCCTCTAAAGGTATAGTTTTGATCTGAAAGCTGAAGCAGAGCAGAAATGGAGGTAAGTAGTATTTTTTTGCTTCCTTAATTCCATGGAAAGCCAATTCCCCAGTATTTGCAATAATAACATCACAGACTTCTGCATTTTCTCTGAGACCTAACAGCATCACCTACTTTAGATGCATCATACAACAGAATGTTGTTCACTAGTTCATTGCTTTGTGTGATTGATATGGGAGGTGAGGAATAAGTCTGCTAAATTGGGGGGAACAGTCCATCAAATCCCAAAAAGCTTAGCATAGCAAAATATTTTTTCTTATAGGCAAATGGGTTTGGTAAAACATGTTTTTTTTTTAACCTGCCAGTTTTGGCTATCTGCTTGAAGACTTCTTCTAGAGCTGTCATCTGCTGGAGTGATTATGTGGATTATATCTGGAATCCCTGGTGTGCAATGCATCATGTGGGAGTGGCGTGTGGAACTGTCAGGTCCATGTTGACGGCCACTCCATCATGCGCTAGATGTTGTGTTCTTGATGAATGAGTTCCAAGTTCTTGATAGTAAATAAGCCTCCTCGCCTCTGTTAACTGTAGATGTTCCTTGTTCCCTAATTTTTATAGCTTCCCTTATCCATCTTTTATCTGTCGCTTTCCTCTACCACAATGCGTATGTTGTCCCAGTCCATTAAATGGTTGTTTCGTTTGCAATGATCAGTGTTTCTTTTTCTGTTTGGTGCAGTTTCTGTTTTCCTGTGAGGAAAGAAAACAAAAACAGAAACCGCACCAAAGTGAACAGTAACACTACCATACATACAAGAAATAACCAAGCGCATCAGAAGAACCCTGCCAAAACACAAAAATTGGCACAGCCATAAAACTATATAAAAAAAATTAAAACAGCTAAAAGAAGAAATCAACCTGGATCAACAATGCAATATCTACAAAATCCCCTGCCTTTCATGCAACAAATGCTACATCGGTGAGACAGGAAGGTCACTAAACACAGAAGAATGAGCACCAAGTAGAGGCCAGACTTACCAGACACAAAAAAGACATCACAGAAAAAGAAACACTTAAATCAGCCATCACTGATCATTGCAAACAAAACAACCATCTAATGGACTGGGACAACATGCGCATCGTGGGTAAAGTTAAAGTCCCAAGTATTCATCACACACTTCTTACATCTCCGCATTTGACCCATCCCCATGGTGGGGAGCTGTGACCGTGCTCGGGAACTATTTGGTGGTTTAACCCCCCAATCCAACCCCTTAGTGCTGAGTGTCAAGCGAGGAGGCATTGGGTCCCATTTTTTTCAAAGTCTTTGGTATGACCTGACCGGGAATCGAACCCTGATCTCCCAGTCCCGGGGCCGACACTCTACCACTAGGCCACCGGAGCTGGTAAAGTAAAGCAACAGTCATGTTACATCCCCGTCTGTTGTCTAGGAGGTTTTGAGGGGGACGTCCACATTAGAATTGTCCCTGGTGGTTTTAGGAGTGCAAAGCATTTAATGATTGAGATATTTAAAGGAGTCATCACCTATAATACCGTGGATACCTACGTCCTATTATAATCTTTTAGGCCATTAAAATAAATAGTATTGGAAAAATAAATTCAAAATGTGCTTTTTTGATTCTTTTTTATAAAGGACTTATATTTTATATAGATGATATGCGATATTTGTGCCGGATGGTCATTATAATAATGCAAATAAGGGAGGCGCGTTGATTGGTGTAAGGAAGCAGGGGTGTTGACACCGTAGGCTTTGCTTCAGTATCTTGCGCCAAAATAACAAGTTATGACTGAACCCAAACTGGCTGCAACCTACGGGATCCAACCGTATATGTACGAGCCTGAGCCTCACCTCGTGCCTAATGGCGCCCTCGCTTGTTGCTGAATTTTTTTTTCAGCTAGCTTTCGTATTAACAATCACAGGAGAGAAGCTCCGTATAAAGGACAATGATGGGATGTGGCATTGGAGATCTGTAAACACTCTGGATGGGACAAAGCAAGCCTAAACAGCCAGGAATCTGCTCAGTATGCTGTTGTGAAGATCGAATACACAAACCGAGTGGACTTTTTTTCCATAACACGGATTATAAACATGAATCTTCAAAGGTAAGACATAATTTATGCGTTTCACGTTATGAAATGAGCTTTGTTGTGCTGGTTTGTTCACTGCTGGCTCTGTGAATTTTGCATGTAATGAAACTTATATTGTTGGAAAGAGGAGACTCTGAGCTTCAATTTAAACAGTGGATTCTGTGGATATGATCATACTGCATTGCCGCTACTATGTGCTTTTCTCAATATGCGTAGTTCGCGTCTGTTCACGTATTTTTACGTCCTTTTGATTTAGCAGCTTATTGATGTAATTGGGTGATGAGGGAGAAAACATGGATTCTGTCATTTAGACGAGGTTCTTCCCGTTATGTGCATGTACAGTTTGCATATATTGGTGAATATTAAGCATGGTTTAGGAAGGATTTGGAAAACTGGAAGTACCCGGCACTGGTGTCGGGCAGTGTGGGCTGTAGCAGCGTTGTTACGCTGTCCATATATAGTTATATCTGGCCTTTGTGACGACATATAGGTGAGAACTCAAGCTCTCGTTTTGGAGTGCGCGTGCTCGTGGGGTGCATGTGAGCTGGTTGAAGAAGGCAAGATTAAACAAAGGCTTTAATGTTAAATATCGGCTTCTCGGCCAGTGAAAAATCATTAGGAAGCCATTATAGACATTTTTTCAAGTGGAAAAGTGAAAATTTCAGGTGATGACTCCTTTAAACTTTAAAGTTTAAAGGTTTGGAAAAGGGTTTATTCTTCTCTTTAAACAGGACAACAAAAGGCAGCTCTCCAAAATAGAGAGGGCAGAGGTGCAGCAAATATATTTACAGTGCCAACTGGGTAACTATAAAATATATATATATATAAACAGTGTCCCAACTGGACTTATCTTTAGCTTAAGAAACTTAAATAAATTATGACAAAAAGGGGGGGAAGTCAAGACTGCATGCTAAAGACTACTTATAACGTACAAAATACCGAGATCTATACATGTGGGAGCCTCAGTTCTTTTTAGCTTACGTGTATCCCCCCCAAAAAAAATGTCAGAATGGAGCTATGCTCCTCTATAGCTTAAACTCAATCAAGATCAAACACCCAAAAGGTCCCTTGCCTCAAGAGCTCTAGGCATGAAGTAAAGGCCTTCACACTAAAAGAGCTCTGGCCCACACACAAGAGCTTTAAACAAAAGTAACTCACCTCTTACCAGAGCTAAAGGGTAAAACAACTTGAAACCCGAAACCGGCTACAACCAAAGGAAAAAGGCTCTCCTCCTAAAAAGACAGGGCTGCCAGCTTTTAAAGTTTTCCATGCGTGAGACGGGGGTGAGGGTTGGAGTGGGGGGCCTCGTCTCGCCTCCCTCCGCTGTGGGGGCGTGGGGGCCTCTTCGGTGAAGTCATTTGGACGTTGGTTATTCGACAGACATTCACTCCTGATTCACTACAGTCAGCGAAGACTTTTCATGCCGTGCGCTGCGCCACAGAGAGACAGCGGTCAGCTGTGTTCCGAGGACTCGCTGATGAAAGCGGTGGTCTGTTTAGGGACCGTCAACAATTTCTAGTCATTTGAGAATGCATACAAAAAATCTAAAGCTTCCAGCTTAATTGATTAAATTATTCAAAAATCAATTCTCAGTTGTGTTTACTTAACTAGACCAACGAGACACATCAGTTTGAAACATATTTCATACAGTCTGATCATTTTTCATCATCAAGTAATTTAATGAAAAATTGTTTGTTTTTTCAATAGCTTCCAGATAAATTGATCAAAATACTCAAACCCAATTTCCAGTGGTGTTATTAAGCTAGACCAATGAGACACAAGAGTTTTTAACACATTTCATGCAATCTGTCTAACTAATAACTAATTTGTCTTCAATAGCTTCTAAATAATTTGATCACTGACCCCAAATCAATTCCCAGTCCATTCCTCCCACTCCAAAGGAATCCTGTTCGAAAGAGGGATTTGTGTCTTTATTGCTTGGTAGTTCCAAGCTGCCACCTCTGGGAATTGGTTTTGAGCATTTTTAAGAAGCTTTAGAACACAGGTGTTGAACTCCAGTCCTCGAGGACCGGCATCCTGAACCTCTATGTTGTTTCCCTGTTCCAACAAAATTGATTCACCTGTGCAGCAGCTCATCAAGCTCTCCAGAAGCCTGCTAATCACCTGTTAATTGAAATCAGGTGGGATGAAACAGGGAAAACACTAAAACATGTGGGATAGCGGCCCTTGAGGACCGGAGTTCGACACCCCTGCTTTAGAAGAAAATCTCTTTTTTATGAAAATCTGTTGAATATCCACTGTCCAACTAACCTCACCGTGGTGCTTTTTCAGCATGACAAATTGGAAGTGTGGCGTGAGAGCGTGTGAAGTGGGTCAGATGCGTGTGTCTCATGCTCAATGCATGAGAGTTGGAAGCCCTGCAAAGAGCCACACTATGACGAGCTACAAGCACAAAGAGCCCAACTCCTACTGGAGTTACACAAACAGAGAACTCTAACTCCAAATGAGCTATTTTAACAAAGCTTCAACACCCTCTGGAGCTCCTGTCATCTAGAGGTGTAACTCCTTCTGGAGCTACTTTCAAATACAACTCCTGAGTCTTCTTCTGCTGCTCCTTAAGTAGCAGGTGCTGCTGATGAGCTCGATGTGGAGCAGCTGAGTGAAGTCTTCAGCAGGTCTCACTGCAAGGAGCTGAACCTGGCAGGGGCTTTAGCAGGCACTGGCTGTGTTTGAATCCAGGGGTTGGATGCTTGTGAGGATGCATTTCGAGGCCGATTATGTCACAGCGAAGCGACAAGCGCTGTCCAAATTCGAAGCATACTAATCCATGCGCCCTCGGATGCATCCTCATTTCACCCAAATTTCAAGGATGGTTCAGGTGGATCCTTGCTGGCAGAGGCTATCCCAGGATGCTTTGCGCAGCCGTGGTACTACAAATTCACAATGGCAGAAGGAATTGCAGAGCAGTACACTTTCAAATGTAATTTTTAGGGATGCTCCGATCCAATCACGTGATTGGAAATGAGGCCCGATCACGTGGTTTTAAAAAGATCGGAATCGGGTGTAAAGTATCGCTCAACACAGCTGCTGACTGAGGGAGTAAACAACTTGAAATATGAGCTATGCTGCTACTTTTAAGTATGTTCATAACACGTTTTTTTAATCAATGCACTTTCTAAACAAGTGAAAGTGAAACTTAAAGGACAACATGGATTTGTTTTCTTTTTTTCCTATTTTAATGCTTTCCTGAAAACTATCGGATCGGGACTCGGTATTGGCAGATACTCAAAATTAAATGACTCGAAATCGGATTGGGAGCAAAAAAACGCGATCAGAACATCCCTAATAATTTTATTAGAAAATTACAGTTAAAGTAAAATTAAAAGCCTGTTTATAGGCATAGTTATTTCCAATAAATTCTGTTTAATAAATCACAGCAAATGAGCTTGAATGGTTTTGCAATGGTAGATTAAATAAAATATTATTTTATCTGGATATTACTGCTTCTTAGCCTTAAATAAATATGGCAATGAAGGACACTGATAGTAATAAAAGATATATGACGAGAAATTGCAATTCTTGATCTATTATTCCTTGTTTGTGAGCCTTTCTGCCTCCGTAACAGGATCTAGGGGCTGGGATTTATGACGCTAGGCTGTCCGATTTCAGAGCCGTTTATTTCTGGATTTAGCGGTAGATGAAGGATCCGATCTCGGTGGACCATTGAGTACACGTCCTCACAAGCATCCAACCCCTGGATTCGAACACAGCCACTGTCTACAGAGCTGAACAGCAGAAACATGGCAGGGAGGTGTGAGGGGTTTTCCTCTGGGTTTGTAACAAGATACAAAAAATGGATAAGGGAAGCTATAAAATTAGGGAACAATGAACATCTACAATTAACAGATGAGGGGCCTTGTTTACTATCAAGAACTTGGGACTCATTTATAAAGAGCACGTCTAGTGCAGGAGGGAGTGGCCGTCAACATGGATCTAACAGTTTCACGCAAATTCACTAAATTTGATTATGGAAACAATATGACTCAGTGGATTTAAAAATACACAAAAATGAATGTTTTTAAAAACATCTTCTGTAATTAACAAAAACTTAATCACAAGGACTTACCATGAACAAAATGAGCCTCACAAACTGTCCGTTGCTGCAGGAATCCAGGATTTCTTCAGAGAGTCCGGGCCGCCCACAATCATCTCTTTACAGAGGAAATTCCAATAAAACTTTTTATCAAGCCTCCCACGGGCTGAACGATCAACGACACAGCAAGAATGATTCATTTGCTTCACTAAATTCTCCTCCAAACGTGCTAAACAATCGAATTATAGACAAAATACGCTGTTTCTTGTCACACAATCTCGTGATGCAATGCGAAAAACATAAACATTGACATCACAAAAGATCCTCTTATTAGTTATCGCTGAAAAGCTAATTAAACAGTCATGGATTACATGCAAGTGACAAATCACAATGGTTCCCTGTTTCTAGTAATTCCAAATCAGAACCAGTACTCTAGCAGTCAATTGCATGTTTAATCCATGATTGGTTTCCTTTGTGTTTGATTTTGCTCGCCTTAAAGGAACAAATACTTAACTGTGCAGTCACTGTTCAGGATAAGAATCGTGAGGCCACATGACCCACAGATGAACCATTAAAAAATGAGAAAGTATGGAGATGAAAGTCAAAATGTCAAGACAAAATTCCAATGCTATTTAGAGTAAAAGGTTAAGTTTTACTGAAATACAGTGAGTTAGTTTTATAAGCTTCAGACGTTTGAGGTCAGTGTTGGAGACTTATATGGCCTTTTCACATCTTGGTAGCATCAGCCTGCCCCTGCGCTGCCAGGTTTTGTTCATGCAGCCTTCTCAGGAACGCCAATGTCTCCGAGCATGTGGGCGGGGCAAAAGACACACGGAGAAGTCTGTGGTGTTCTCCTTAGTAAACAATCGTGGCCGTGAGCCCCATGAGATGTCTAAGCTGCAGCTGCTGCACAGCTGCTTAGACTCTATTGAAACCTGGATGGCTGGGAACTTTCTACAGCTGAATGAAGACCAGACTGAGATCCTCATCTGTGCCCCAGACAAGCTGGTTCCCAAAGTCAGAGACTCTCTTGGTCAGCTTGCTTCTCACACCAAACCCTCCATCAGGAATCTTGGTGTGACCTTTGACCCAGCTCTCACCCTGGATTCTCATGTCAGTTCTCTTGTTCGCTCTTCCTTCTTCCATCTCAGGAACATTGCTAAGCTGAGTCCCATTCTGTCCCGCTCTGAACTTGAGATTGTTCTCCACACCTTCATCTCTTAGACTACTGCAACTGGCTTTTCACTTGTCTCAGCAAAACCTCCCTGAACCGTTTACAGGTGGTCCAGAATACCTGTGCTATGCTTCTGACCAAGTCCTCCAAACACACACTGGCTGTCAGTTAACTTCAGAGTTCATTTCAAGATCCTGGTTCTGGTTTTTAGGGCCTTACATGGACAAGCACCGTCATACATTGGTGATCTTCTCAGTCCCTACACCCCCAGCAGATCCCTGAGGTCCAGTGATCAAAGCCTACTGGTTGTGCAGCACACCAGGCTAAAGACCAAAGGTGACAGATCATTTGCTGCTGTGGCCCCCAGACTCTGGAACTCTCTCCCCCTGAGCCTGAGATCAGTGGACTCAGTGGTCTCCTTTAAGAACTCACCTGTTCCTGTGGCTTTGGTGTGACCTGTTGATGCTTCCTCACTACCTTCTCTTCATGCTGCTGTTTCTGCCAATTCTGTCTTTCCTGGGATCCTTTAATTACCTTTTCTTATTCATTTTTTTCCCCAATTTTTTATTACGATATATATGTTTTGTTCTTGTGAAGCGCCTTGTGATTTTTATCTTGAGAGGTGCTATATATAAAAATAGTTTCTTTTTCTTCTTCAGTGTTGCTTTTGGAGACTCTGATATGAAGCACACAGCTTCCTACTCTCTGTCGCTGTCCTCTCTACTGTCCTCACGCTCACGCGCCTGGAGCAGAAGGTCCATGCTGCAGTCAGAGATACTCCACTGCATCCAGACTGATAATGAATCACGCATGCGGGAAGCCGCTGCTGGCTGACTCTATATGTAGGCATGAACTTCAGCCAGCCAATCAGTCGGTAGTGAGTGTGTTGGGACAGCTCTGCATGAAGCTGACCACCGGAGAGCAGGTCCAAAAAACCGATCAGCTGAGCACGGAAAATGCACAGATTACCCAGATGTGAACACAATTAACCTACCAGAGCTGGGCCAGGCCGACCCAGATGTGAAATCCCTATTATAGTGAAGGACTGAAAAATGTTCTTCCTGTTGTGCTGTGGATGGTGCTTTAAAGGTAACCAAAATACATTATTTATGATTTATCCTGTAAAAACACACCCAGTTCTGATGATGGTGGAACTTTTCCATTCTTTATTTCTTCTCAACATTGTTTCTTGACATTTCGACTTTATTCTGGACACTACCTTCTTTTCTTTTTGTAACTCTGCGGATCAGAAAAGGAGTAGCATGAAGAAAACTAAATTATATAACAGAGAGTGATTAGAATCAGTCCCGTCGCTCCATCATCTTCCTGCTCATTCTATATTTTTGTCCACTATTTGTACTTTTAGCTACATTGTGAACTTTGATATTCTACACAAATATAACTGAGGTATTGATCATTTTAAAGGTGTCCTAGAATGCAATCTAAAATAAGCATAAGAAATATTTTTTGGCTTTCATCTGTCCCAGGAGCCCTGATACAGGCCATTCTAAACCCCCTTACTCAGGCCTTTAGTGAAATGAGCTGTTGACCCCTCCCACTCGGCCAGGACATGTTGATTGGTTGGTTTCCCCAGAAGGCCTCAGACACATGCAGTTTTGAGGAGGCGTGGCTCCCCCTTATGACGTGTTAAGGAAGGCTTTCTCAAAACAGGAGGTTTTCTCTCGCCTTTTCCAACTTTCTAATTTACATAAAAAGTAGGTCAAACACGGCTTTGACTTTTTGGCATGCTACTGTTGACCACCCAAGCTGTCTTATTCAGCAACAACAAGGAACATGTTGGTTTACATTCTAGGTCCCCTTTAAAGATGATTTATTAATTTTGTTACATATAACATTCAGATGACATCATCAGGATGGAACTGTACATATAAATACAATGTATTTGTAATATGACTCTGAGTTCTGAAGTTTGGAATATTTCTATGAAGCTTTAAATGTGTTAAAGGTGTTGTAACAGTGAATGTTTGTACCTGCTGTCACACAATAATGTCTGAGCACAAATAAAACAACATTTAAAGGTTCTTGTCTTTCAGTTTTGGGTCTGAATTGGAGACCTAAAAGTAATGTTTTCTACAGGGCCAGACGATTACCCACATGGGTACAAAGTAACACCAAACTAGAGCCCTTTTTTTTATCCTGCTCCTGCTGTCTGTCTCCTTCACTCCCGCCTGCATCCACAATATCTGCATTCAATCTCGCATGCTCCCTCCTCTCTATATATAGGCCAACAAAAAAAAGTTTCATATTCTCCAGTCTTAATTTTGTTAGCTACCTCAGGTTCACTCTCCATCTTCTAGAAAATTTGAGACCCGCTGTTTTTTTCTCCCCGCCTTTTTCTTTCTGTTCAATCCTGCAAGATTTGCATTGGGTCCCACGGGATCCCAATCCCATTGGCCTGTAAATGGCCTGTATTTAATAGCGCCTTCCAGAGTCCTAGAACCAGAGCTTAATTTGAGTCGGATCTTGCCGGAACAGGATCCGGGAACTGTCTTATTTTGAAGGGACGCGTTCCGGTAATTGTCTGCTAGGATCCGTTAACTCGCGCTGCTACCTCATGATTACAATGGGTAAACAAGGACCCTGTGTTGGGCAGGGACTTACGGGTGAGTGGTTAATTTGTCCAATCTCATACCTAAACTTTTCGCTTTTCGGCAAAATCGCCGTTTTTAAGCCAAATAAGCCGTTCTGGTTTCAGCAGTCAACAAGGGAAAGAGGGGATTCATCTTGTTTACAAACGATCTTTGTTTTAGCGTGTCGTCATTTGACCAATCACAGTCGCGGAAACGGACGCTTTGGCAGCGTCGCACCCGCACGGTGCTCACGAGCAGCGGCTTTGAGCTTAAAGTTTGTCAAATCAAACAAAATCACCATTAAATAACACGGTTTTCTAATGAGGACAGTAGCAGATTTACCTCCTTTCAGCCTTTAGAGATATCCCCCCGAGGCTCGTCGTGTTTTTTTTCAAGTCAAGTTCGGAGTTGAACATGACCACCGCCAGTATTTAACTCAGTTAAAACCAGTAGCTGTATAAATGAAAGGTTAAAACCTAATATTAACAACATAAATACTTTTTTCTGGTGAGAAATGGCCACCAGCATGCTGCAGCCTCACTCATGTCAAAGTCATCCTAATATATTGATCTGGGCAGCGGAAGATTTAAGGAAGCTGGAGTACAAACACGTGATGAGATCATTTCATAATGTTGTAACATTTCTGCAGCACTAAAGCAGAGTTGTAACATTTTGCCCTTAGCAATGGTTTATTAAAGTATTCAAGCAAACAGCTGAGATAAAGCTGCATCTCCCTGCAGCTCCAGCTCTTCCTAAACGTTTAATCAGAACCAACTCATCAGAGCAGCATGAACACCTTCTAAGGATTCTGGAATATTTTCAGATGTTTTCATGTTTGGTGTTCTGTGAGTTAGTCTCACAGTAATTCTTAATTATATGATGATCCCTAATCATTTCCTGATCATTTTTGTCAAGCATATTTTGTCTTTTGTTCTGAGCAGAGGGACTGTCTAAACCTCATGGTAGAAAAGAGTTTGCATTTTGCAAAAAAAAAATCACTTTGATGATTTTTTGTAAGTATCCCAACAAATTACTGTAGCAAAGCAAAAAACATGAGCCGGTGCTGCCCCCCATTGCATGCAGTGTAACTTAACTTCCGCTTTGCGTTGTAAATGCTGCTACCGTCTCGAAACCACTTCCAATTTATTTCAAAAGGTAGTATAAAAAGTACTAATGTTCATATTTTACATTTGAAGTGCTGTTTTGCTGTTGTAATGTAAAGTTCCCGGTGAGCTTTTGTGTCAACTGGTTTTAACAATCTCCAGTAGCGTCGGTGGTTAAATTATCAGAGAGACAGCAGACCCTGCTGGACATCTGGATGGAATAATGTGTGGGAAAAATGTTTAAGTGATGATTGAGCTGCGTTGTTTTGCTGCTGCTGAATGAGGGGGAACCACCAACACTACCGGAGGCTGGAAGCCAGTTAATATGAAGACTCTTTGATCCATAATACCTGTTAGATCAGATTTATCTTTGTGTAACTTGGGATTTAATTTGAAGTGAAAAGATTAAATTGTGCTATTTGATACATTATGTGGGACAAAAAGTGCACCAAATTCAAAGAATCATCCTATTGCATTTAAATGTAAAACTATACACACTAATTGGACTGTGACACTAATCAATATGTGTTCTTTCTTGTTAAGGTAAAATGGACAGTGCCGCCCGCAGAATCCAAGAGTTGCAGGTGCAAGTTTTCTCACTAGAACTTGAACTCAGACTGCTGACAGTTCAGAATCGGCCGCCATTGATTTCCAAGTTCTGTATCACAGATGAGGACTTCCGCTACTTCACAAAGTTCAGCTCTAAGAAGGTTTTTACAGAGTTTTGGAGTCAGTTTATCCCTCTGCCTCAAGGCTGGTGTACCGGCCCAAGGCCCAGGGAACAGCACCAGAGACAACTAGCCCCATGCGAAAACTTCTACTCATTGATGA
The DNA here is from genome assembly GCA_006937985.1 of Aphyosemion australe. Classification (NCBI taxonomy): domain Eukaryota; kingdom Metazoa; phylum Chordata; class Actinopteri; order Cyprinodontiformes; family Nothobranchiidae; genus Aphyosemion; species Aphyosemion australe. The sequence goes on along the minus strand of SSNS01000750.1, from coordinate 9,145 downwards.
ATTGTTCATGTTTCTCTGTCGTGTAGCAGCAGGGCTTCTTGAGAAAACACTGGCATCCAACTTCGAGGTCAGCGTGTCTACAGTTAGTCGAACCATCGTAACAGGACTAGCTACCTTTACCTGATTCTTGGTTCACTACCATCGTGGATGACAAGGGAACAAGTGCAGGCCACAATGCCTGACAAGTTCAGACGTTATTGCCCAGAGATCAGAGTAATTATAGACTGCACCGAGATTTGCAGTGAAGTGCCCACCTCCCTGTCACTACAGTCAGAGATGTTTTCCAGCTACAAAAATTGCACCACATTCAAGGGTCTAATTGGTATCGATCCATGTGGTGTCATCACATTTGTATCAAAACTGGACAGCGAAGGGAGCGCTACAGCCACTTGTAATGTGTGCATTCTGGGCATTCCGTGGCAGAGCTGCATGATTTGCAGCCTTCAAAAGTACTACTTTCACTTTCGGTTTTTCACTTTTCTTCGGGCGTCAACAAAGCGAATCACCTGTTTCCATTAATTCACGGTTTGCCACTAACAGTCCCACTTCACAGCGAACTCGGACAAAAACGCAGAGCCAGCGAACATTAAAGGAGCTAGAGGCAGGAAAAAAGAAACGATGCTCACGAGCGACGCGCCCTGCTCTGCGAGTAACTGCAGCCCAGCACGGGAGCGTGCACAGACGGCTATGTTACACAAACACAAAAATACCATTACCTGACCCTCTTCACACGCTCTCACGCCACACCTCCAATATCTCACGCTGAAAAGGCAACTCCCCGCCGCTCTCACGGACAATATTGCGGCGAAGCAATCCACGCTGCAGCCCTGATCACAGCTAATGCTACTACTGTAGCATGATTACAGCTAATGCTACTGCACGCTAGCTCTCTCTGAGTCATCGGTGAGGTCAGATCATTGTCATCATCTCTAAACACAACCTATAATGTTTCTTACCTGCTCACTAGGAAATGAGCCATGGCAGCATCCTTTTTGAGTCCCAGATATAGTTGAAGCAGCCTCCATTCGTCAATCACGTATCCGATATAGATTCGGGTCCCTGCCTGTCTTTTACCATATTTGGTTTTTGACTCACGAGATGCCGCTGAATAAACTTCCTTTGTGCCACGCTTGGTCGTTTGCTGGTTGCAGTAGAATCCATTCCCACAGTTCTTCTTTTGGAGTTTGGCGGTTGGCAAGCAACTTAAGGTGCAATAGCGCCACCTACCGATCTGCAGTGTCGAACACATTTTCTTTCTGTTTTGAAGCTGTTGTGAACGCGCAAGCAGTGTCAATTGACGCCACATCCGTAGGGCAGCGCGGGAAATTCGTGACCGAACTGCAGCGCATTTTGCAGCAAACAGCCTGTTCAAGAAAATGGAACGATACATGGGTGGCCTCATTCTTTTAGGTTTATAACGCTTCATCACCCATTAGCTTTGAAAAAATGAACATACATGTTTAATTTTTTACAGATTTTTTAAAGATCCTGCCCCTAGTTCCTTTAAATGATAGGCTAATAAACAAAGAGAAATTGCCAACAGATTGCAAAAAGTCCAGGTTTTGTCTGCTGCAGCACCCGAGCTGTGTGTTAGCTACAGGTGTTATGCAGGGAAAAGTTAGCCTGCCTGCCGAGGCGCCGCATGCCTGCTCCGTCACGGCAACACGCATCGCTCAACACAGCTGCTGATTGAGGGAGTAAACAACTTGAAATATGAGCAACACTGCTACTTTTAAAAAAGTTCGTAACACGTTTTTTAATCAGTGCACTTTCTAAACAAGTGAAAGTGAAACTTAGGACAACTTGGATGTGTTTTATTTTCTTCTTATTTTAATGCTTTCCTAAAAATTATTTCATTTTTCTGGTTATTTTAATGCTTTCCTGAAAAGTATCGGATCGGGACTCGGTATCGGCAGATACTCAAAATCAAATGACTCGAAATCGGATCAGGAGCAAAAAAACGTGATCGGAACATCCCTAATCAAAATGGTTCATTAAATTCAATTTCAGTCCAGAGCCACCTGCTGGTAATTCTTATGATCAACAAGAATAAAATAAACACACATTCAAATTCTTATTGGAAGTTTCTATTTTTTAGTGTTTTAGGATTTTCTGCATTAAACAGGTGTGTTTGTGGTGAACAAATAATTATTGAGAAATAGTTATTGAGTTAAGGTTTTACTACTGTAGGTAAAATATGTGATAAACAAACAACCTGTGTGTACATGCACCAGAATGCAAGAAATGGCATCCACACCATAATTTTGTTTCCCTGTAGAACCCCCACACACGCATTGTGCGCCCCCCTCCTCAAAAAAAAAAACACACACACATTTTTTCTGCTTCTGACGCCCCTGTTCATGTTTTGTATACTCAACAAATTTCTCTATTGATGAATCAAAGAATTTCAGTTAGGTGGAAATCCTTTCCATAATTTTATTACGTTCACCCAACAAACTTTTTCTTAGATACTCTTGTACGTTTGTTCTGTGTGTAACTTCATAATCCATTTCTTTGTTATTTTTTTAACACAGTGCAGTAAAAAGATAGTTGTTTACCTTCAAGCTGACATGTTTCGGCTAGCAACTCTAGCCTTTTTTTCCTTTGCGTGCACACAGCCACTCGCGCATGTGCACAACAATGAAAACTATGTCAACAAAGGTCTTCCAATACATTAAAAATACCAAATAATCCATCTAAAACTCATGCCAGCCTTGTGTAATTTGTGCAACATGAATGTGACACTAACCCAGCTCTTAGTGAAGAGCCTCGTCATGGAGCTGAAAGGATAACTTATTATTTTAGCAGTGTAGCCTGTGGTGACTCTCATGTGATCACCATACAGTCTCCACAGCAGGCACGTGAACCTGAAGGATAAACAAACCATAAGGAGTGTTTCATGCGACTAGCAACAACCTTTCATGTTATCAGGTTTTAAAAGGTCTGGAGTAGAAACGCTCCACTGGATCAGCGTTCACCTCCTCACATTACAAACAACAGACCCATAACTGGCTTTGGGGTAGGAGGTTCAATAATTCCACCTAACAATCTGTTCAGAGGAATCATCTGAACATTTGACTCTATTGCCTTGCTTACTTTATTGTGTTCACTTTAAAACATCTGTTAATGAATGACTAAACCACACTAGACCAGGTCATAACAGGTGAATTAATGTGGTAGTGTTTGTATTTCTCAATAGCGGTAAAGGTTTAGCAAACCCAGCCATTCTACCAGATAAACCTTGACTTCTGTAAATGTAAACATTTAGGAAACTAAAATTTCATGTAATAAACTCAAATACCATCCAAAATAAAAAACAAGAAATTTTACATCAGTGATCACCAGCCAGGAATTTCAGGATGTTGAAGTGTGTTTCTGTGTAGAAGTTATAAATAATTCCTGTCTTACCCACTGTAAATAGCTTCCTGAGCAGCCTTACATCAGGACTGATGAGCTAAAGGCTAGTCTGAGAGCAGCGAACACCAAAGTGTGTTACTGCCACCTTAACACAGCTCACAAAATTGAGTGAAGTACTTATTATTTTTGAAATAATTTTCAGGAAAGCATTAAAATAAGAAGAAAAAAGAAAACACATCCAAGTTTTTTTTTAAGTTTCTATTTCACTTGTTTAGGAAGTGCATTGATTAAAAAACGTGTTAATATTATGAACATATTTTAAAGTAGCAACATTGCTCATATTTCAAGTTGTTACTCCCTCAATCTGCAGCTGTATTGACCGATGTGCATTCCCGTGATGGGGCAGGCATGCGGCGCCTTGACAAGCTGGCTAACTTTTCCCTGCATAACACCTGTAGCTACCAGGAAGCTCAGATGTTGCAGCACCTTAGAAACCCAGTCGTTTTACAATCTGTGGGTAATTTCTCTTTGTTTATTGGCGTATCTTTCTCTGTCAGCTGACTCTGCGTTTTTGTCTGAGTTTGCTGTGAACTGGTAGCCTGGCAAGCCATCCTATATATGTGAATATATAGTCTGGCCACGAACCATTGACGGCTCTCAGTCGTGAGGCGGGATCTACGGTTGTCTTTCAAAATGTCAGCACGCAATTGGATAGCGCTAGGACCAATCAGAGTGACGAACAACGTGACGTAATCACAGCAATGGAAAAGCGGGACCCACTAATGGCGTCAATGATTTCTGTCGTTTTTGTATGAAAACATGCGAATATCAGGTGTACTGGGACATTGCACTACTTTATTTAATAAAAATAAGAAGCCGCTAAGTATATCCGACAGACTTACGCACGTTGGAGTCTAAATAATCCAATGTTGATGACAAAGCCGTTTCAAAAGAACGTGGCTCCGGCGCTGCCGCCATGTTGCTTGGGTTCGCGGCCGCAGCGCTGACGTCATCGGCTACTCCCGCTCTGTGATTGGCCCACAATATAGAGCGCTGTGATTGGCCCAACCAAAACTATAGCGAGTTGTGATTGGATAGACACAGCAGTGGTTTGGGCTGCAAGGGTTCCAATGAAGCGTGCCTAGACCAAACTCTGCAAAGCAAGAATTTGGTCTAGTTCACTAGGCTAGTGAACTGGGACTGTTAGTGGCAAACTGGGAATTAATGAAGACAGGTGATTCACTCTATTGATGCCTGGAGGGAAAAGGCGAAAGTGAAAGTAGTCTGATTTGAAGGCTGTGTATCAGGCAGCTCTGTCCTTTCCAGCATGTTGAATGCCCAGTATGCACACATTACAAGTGGCTGTTGCTCTCCCTTTGCTGTCCGGTTTAAAATACCACCAAGCTGCAGACATTTTAGCTCTCCTGAGGAGACACGTTAGCTCATCGTTAGCCTGCTAGCTAACAGCCTTGGTGTCTGAATCCCTGCCTGCCGTAAATCATAGATATCATATATATCACTAGATGCCTTACCTGGACGAACGTCCTTACACGGTGGCCATCTTACTAGCGACAGCTGCCCCCTTTCGTAACATTGGTGTCAATGGTGCATGTACTATTTAAATAACTCTAACTTGCTCAATTTTCAACCGATTTTCAAACGGTTTGGTTTGTTATAAACGCCAGAGATGTGGCTGTGAAATATGATGGATATGGCCCGTTAATTTAACCCCTTGAGCCCTAGGCCATTTTACAGAGATTTTCTCGAAAAAGACGTGCCCAAAATTAATTGAGTATATCTAAAGAACTACAAGGTTTGTTTGAGCTGTTTTGGTATCAAAATGAAGGTAGGACTCTATTACTCTAAATTAATAAAAAGTAACACTTATGTCACTGTTTGAGAGTAATAGGATTTGGAACAGAGCAGAAATGAGAGAAAAAAATTGTTCTGCCTAAGAAAAATCCACTTTATGATGTTAAAATTCCTTCTAAAGTACCTAGTTGCAGCCTAAAACATTTAGAAATCCACCAGAATAGGGTCTCAACATTTGCTGACCCAAATTTCATGCAAAAGAAATGAAGTATAGAAAAGTTAGGGAGGTTTCAGTTGATAGAAATCCAGGCGGACGTCATATTGAACCATTTTGGGCACCTCTTGGCACAGTTTGTGCCATTAGGAATTTCTCAGATTTTTTCCTTAGGTTCTTTTTTTTCCTCACTTTTATCTTATCTTAGAAAGTCTTTCTATCCAAAAAATATTTTTTGAGGGTTTTTAGGAAAAATCCACCCAACATATATTTACCCATTCAAAATAAGGGAAAATCATACAGAGGAAGTAATTTGACTCCAAATGGAGCAAATTTATTAACAATAACTTAATCTAAACTGGTGTAAACTTGCTAAAATCTAAAAACAAACAATATAATAATATATCAATAATATGAAAAAAATGTAATAACTATAACTGTCGTGCTGGAACGAAGAAGAAAAACTATATACATATTTACAAGAAAGTAACATGACATCACACCTTTCTGCATCTAATCAACACAACGACTCCCACACAATAGAGGCTAATGATGCAAATGAACCATGAAGAGGTAGAGAGGAGGTGTTTTGCAGGTGACAGTTTCTGCTTGTCAAGCAACAATAGACAGCTACAATAAGATCGACCCTCCCATATTCATGAAATTAAAGAAGTCCTTCATTCAAACCCAATTTGAATTACCATGACCCGGATGACTGAGAACCTTCACTAGCGATTATGTACATCAGTGTTTCCCAACCCTGGTCCTGGTACAATAAGATTGACCCTCCCATATTCATGAAACCAAAGAAGTCCAGTGTCACATTCTGTCCTTGTTTCCCCTATTTTGGTTCCTGCTGATTAGTCCCACCTGCCTCTCGTTCTCCTAATCACCCATTCACCCTAATCATTTGGGGCGACGGTGGCATAGGAGTTAAGTGGACGCTCCGCAATCGGAAGGTCGCGGGTTTGCGTCCCACTCGGTCTGTCACCGTCGTTGTGTCCTTGGGCAAGACACTTAACCCGAATTGCCTCTGTTGGTGGTGGTCAGAGGGGCCGATGGCGCAAAAATGCAGCCTCGCTTCTGTCAGACCGCCCCAGGGCGGCTGTGGCTACCCAGTAGCTTACCATCATCAGCAGTGTGTGAATGTGAGAGTGCATGCAGCGTCTTTGAGTGTCCTAACAAAGCGCTATATAAGTTCGAAGAATTATTATTATTATTATCCCAGTGTATTTAAGCCCTGTCTGTCTTTTGTTCCAGGTTGAGTCATTGTTAGTTGTGTTATGTTGTGTCCGCTCAGTTCTTTATTAAAGACTTCTCAACCGCCTTACTTGCATGCTCCCTGCCTCTCACTTGCATTTGGGTCCAGTTCCTCACCTCAACCCACATGTCGTGACATCCAGTTGCCTTCATTCAAACCCAATTTGAATTACCATGACCTGAATGACTGAGAACCTTCACTAGCGATTATGTACATCAGTGTTTCCCAACCCTGGTCCTGGTACAATAAGATCAACCCTCCCATATTCATGAAACCAAAGAAGTCCAGTTGCCTTCATTCAAACCCAAATTGAATTACCATGCAGATGCCTCACTCATTCATGCCAGGTGTGTGGCAGCAGGGAAACACTGTTGTTTGAAAGGACAACATGGAAAACATGCAGGACAGTGTGCCCTGAGGACCAGGGTTGGGAAACACTGATGTACATAAATAACAAAAAATATATATCATTTGGTAAATATATCAGTAATTTTACACAAAATCAAAGTTTATGTTGTAAAATTATATTCATTCACAATAACAAAGAGAGACTTACTTTGAACAAAGAAAATATGCCAAAATGCTTATGTAGACAGATTATGTACATAAATAACAAAAAATATAAATTATTTGGTAAATATATCAGTAATTTTACACAAAATAAAAAAGAAAGTTGAGGAAAACATATTACTTACTTTCTGAGGAAGGGATTTCGTAATCCAAATCACTATTGTCCTGATCTGGAAAGATTAGATCCTCCTAATCACATGAAGAATCCACCAGACACAAATTAGCTCCACCATCGGCAGCCAACATGTCCAGTACCTCATCAGTGGTGAAAAACTTCTTGTTTTTGCCAGCCATTACTAATCAGAGATCTCGAAAACAACCAACAAACTCTCAGAAATGTTCCTCTTGTAAAGAAATTAGAGTAGAAACGGACCAACGTTGCAGGTAAACACGCCATAAGTGCGTCATGCGCGCTGCGCGTAAATCCGCCCAGAAGTCCAGTCAACCAATGGACTTTACACAGAAGAATATCTCTGGATCCTGTTGGACGATTTGAGATTTTTAAGAACCGCCTTGAACCTCTGAGCCAATAGATAGTGTGGTGGTGTGTTTCAATGTGTCCACGTTGAACCTCAAACATCACGAGCCTCCAAAGGGGAGAGCCATTCTTTTAGGCAAAATGGAGTGTTGTTGAGGGAGAAAATGTGGATTCTATCATTTAGATGAGGTTCTTCCCGTTATGTATGTGGGCAGTATGCATATATTGGTGAATATTAAGCATGTTTTTGGAACAACTTTGTAACCGGAAGTAATTCCGGACCCGGTACCGGGTCCGTCAGGCTCAAGGGGTTAAAAATGTTAAAGTATGTCCTATCAGCCTGTGTTATAAGGTTTGTAATAGTGTAAACCGTTTGTAAATCCGTTAATATTTCATCGAGTTATGAGTGTTTTTGTGTAAGTTATCACTCACCCTCCATCTGCTACCATTGAGAGCGGAGCGTCTGCTGTCGCTAATAAGATGGCCGCCGTTGTAGGGACGCTGTCGAATCCCAGTTAAGGCATCTAGTGATATATATTAAATCTTTGCTGTAAATTGTGTGACGTTTCTATGTTGTTTTCGTAAACGAAACAAAGAATACTAATGTAGAGGAATTTGCTGAAATGAAAACTAAGCCATTGTTATTCCATTTGAAAATGTCTATAAATAAAATCTTTTCACCAGATTCCGATTCTTTTAAAATCACGTGATTGGGCCCGATTTCCGATCACGTGATCAAATCGGAGCATCCCTAGTTTGATTGTGTTTTTGAGATTATAATTGTGAAGGATACGAAATACAAAAAGACCCCTTATGATGAAAAAAATAAATGGAACCAGTGTTCCCTCGCCCGGACGCGGGTCACCGGGGCCCCCCTCTGGAGCCAGGCCTGGAGTTGGGGCACGCTGGCGAGCGCCTGGTGGCCGGGCTTTCACCCATGGAGCCCGGCCGGGCACAGCCCGAAGAGGAGACGTGGGTCCCCCTTCCCATGGACCCACCACCCATGGGAGGGGCCAAAGGGGTCGGGTGCAATGTGGAAAGGGTGGTAGCCGAGGGCGGGGACCTTGGCGGTCTGATCCTCGGCTACAGAAGCTGGCTCTAGGTACGTGGAATGTCACCTCTCTGGTGGGGAAAGAGCCGGAGTTGGTGTGTGAGGTTGAGAGGTTCCGACTAGATATAGTTGGACTCACCTCAACGCATGGCTCTGGCTCTGGAACCAGTTTCCTCGAGAGGGGTTGGACTCTCTACCACTCTGGAGTTGCTCCCACTGAGAGGCGCCGAGCAGGGGTGGGCATACTTCTTGCCCCCCATCTTGGTGCCTGTACGTTGGGGTTTACCCCGGTGAGCGAGAGGGTAGCCTCCCTCCGTCTTCGGGTGGGGGGACGGGTCCTGACTGTGGTTTGTGCTTATGCACCAAACTGCAGCTCAGACTACCCACCCTTTTTGGAGTCCC
>SSNS01000749.1:192898-203026 GCA_006937985.1 Aphyosemion australe | reverse complement strand
TCCGATGGCTATGAAACTATCAAGATGTGCCCACATTTGTCCGTTTGACTTTCATTCAATATATTCAGACTTCAATCAATATATTCAGACTTTCAATCAATATATTCAGACTTTCGTTCAATATATTCAGACTTCATTCAATATATTCAGACTTCAATCAATATATTCAGACTTTCAATCAATATATTCAGACTTCAATCAATATATTCAGACTTTCATTCAATATATTCAGACTTCAATCAATATATTCAGACTTTCAATCAATATATTCAGACTTTCAATCAATATATTCAGACTTCAATCAATATATTCAGACTTTCAATCAATATATTCAGACTTTCAATCAATATATTCAGACTTCAGACCGATTCTGATATAAATATACAATAATTTCCTGAATGGCATGCCATAATATATATATGTATATATATATATACATATATATATGTATATATATATGTATGTATGTATATATATATATATATAGCCACATGATTGAAATCCTGCTCAAGAATGAGAACTGCATCAGAATAGCAGTTGTGTTGAGTTGTTGATTGTGTAACTGAGTCAGAGCTGAGTTAGCGTTATTAGCTTGCAGGATGTAAACAACAGTGATAGTGCATTAAACTCCCAAAGTAGTTAAATGGGTCTGGATTTCACTGGAAAAACTCCCAAGTGAGGGGAGCAATGGCTGTCTGTAATATCATGATCATCATTTATGAAATCGTTAGCAGGACAGAACTCTGCTGATTTTGGCCAGATTCCAGAAGATTCCAAACAAACATGTCTGTTTCCATGGAAACGGAAGAGCAGCACCATCTCTGACTGTATAACATCAAGCAGCAAGGGGGCGGGACTGTAAGGGGGCGGGGTTAAAAGGGGCGGGGCTTATTGATGGAACAGCAAAGGGTCTTTGGAATGTTTAGGGTCATTCACTCAGTTTCCTGAAGAGAGACAGACTGGTTTTCTGACTGTCGTTCACCCAGCGATTGGTTCTTATTTTATTGAAATATTTCAATAATCAATAACCATCTGTTCTATTCACAATGGAATATACGCACAAGACTGAAAAGGTATGTGTTCTTGGGGGAAATTCTCCCCACATGAGTGGAATGTTTGAGAAACCTCAAACTCTCTCTGGACCTTTCAAAAAAGACGGATTACTGCTCCAGGACAACCAGCAGAGTTTAGAAATGCAGTCAATTAAGGACAAACTTCCTAAACAATTTTGTTCGCAGCTGAAAAAAGCTCAGAGTCAGACCATTCAGGGAAATTTGAAGCAGGTTTCTACAAACTCAGAGTCCAAACAGATAGACACCGTCAAACCACAGATGACTGTGGAAATTCTGAGCAGTGCATCTGAACTTCAAAAACTCAGCCAAATTCTGAAAGAACTCCAGGAATCTATAGACACGGAAACCAAATTACAATCCCGTGAGTCTCAGCAGAAATACCATTCGTATCTGCTACAGGTTCAGACAGCTTTAGAGAAAGTTTCATCTGATTCTTTTAAAGACACCAAACAAAACCCAGAAAAACGCAAACGTAAGAGGGCTGATTCTCCATCTGCACCTGAAGTCACAACACCGGTCTCTCAAGTTCAGCGAGAAATTCCTTTAAACGCAAAGGACTCTGAGGAAATTCCCAGGAAACGGTTCAAATCGGACACAATTGAGACCAAACTACCGGACCAGCCAAACATAACTACGGACCGCAATGAGAGAATAGTTCTGAAGTTATCAATAAGAGGGTCCAAACAACCTGAAAAAGAGACCGTGAAACCACAGATGGAAACGGAGAATCCTTACAAAAGAAAAGCAGAAAGTGATTTAGAAAACATTTCTGTTCCACAAAAGCGGCTGAAGGTTGAGCCAGTGGTTTCTATTCCAGAATTTATTAACTGTGGGAAAAGACAAATCAAAAATCTGAAGGATCTGCAAGAGTGTCGGGACAGGCAAGCTAAGATACAATCCCTTTTGGACTCCCTGGAGTCACAGAGGAAAGACGAAGAAGATCTGCTCCAGGTTCAGGAATCTTTGAAAGCAATCCAGAAAATTAACGCTGAGTTTAAAACTTTAAAGAAGAGCCTAACTAATGGTGTGAAAAAGAAACGTTAGACGTTAGATGAGAGTCCATCTGAACCTGTGGCTACAACATCTGCCTCTAAGGTTCAGGGAGAAATTCTCTTAAACATGAAGGACTCTCAAGATTTTCCCACAAAAAAAGTTAAAATTAGACACAAATGCTGGTTCCCATCGTGCAGAAGAGTCCTTCTGGCCCTTTCCCCGTAGTCTTTGTTTCTTAATTCTGTTATTTTGTTGCGTTATCGAGTTCTTAATTGTTATTTCTATGTTATCTCATTCTTAATTCTGTTATTTTGTTGCGTTATCGAGTTCTTAATTGTTATTTCAATGTTATCTAGTACTTAATTCTGTTATTTTGTTGCGTTATCGAGTTCTTAATTGTTATTTCTATGTTATCTCGTTCTTAATTCTGTTATTTTGTTGCGTTATCGAGTTCTTAATTGTTATTTCTATGTTATCTCGTTCTTAATTCTGTTATTTAGTTGCGTTATCGAGTTCTTAATTGTTATTTCTATGTTATCTCGTTCTTAATTCTGTTATTTTGTTGCGTTATTGAGTTCTTAATTGTTATTTCTATGTTATCTCGTTCTTAATTCTGTTATTTTGTTGCGTTATCGAGTTCTTAATTGTTATTTCTATGTTTTGCAGTTCATCTGTATATTTTTTTGTGTCTCTGCTCAAAATAAATTGTAAATAAAATGAATTTAATATAATTAAACTAAAACAAACAATCAAAAACAACTAACTCCGCCAGAGTGACCCTTGTGGGTCATTTCTGCTGGTCCCAAGCCCGGATAAAGGAGGAGGGGTTGAATTGAATTTAGTTGTGTCGTTAAAAAGACTGAAAACCAATAACCATATTTTCCTATATTACATTCTAACATTGATATTGGCCGAAAAATAATGGTAAACCCATAATATCGGACATTCCTACTAATATTTTATATATCAAGTATGAAACATGAGGCGTTTAGACCCTGCTTTAAGTTATGAAGTTATCAGGGGTCGTGTAAACCAGATATTTTCTGTATTTATATAGCTCCAATTTACAGTTTAGAGTTTGTTTTATTTGTTGGTCTATTTGCTGGTTTTAAGCAGCACTTGTAAATACTCTATCTGTTCTAGTTACTGAACATGTTTCCATGTATACATGTTCAGAAAAACCAATTAACTAACTAACTAATGCTGCTTTCTTTCATGCATTAGTGCAGCCTACAGAGCTGCATGTGTTAATCATGTTGACAGAATTAATTTAGCTGCTATTTAGCTAAATTTATTCACAACTAACAGATATTAACGGTGGTTAACAGAGGTGTGCCGTCTTTGGGGGCGCTTTAGGGGGTGTCAATGGCTCTCTAATTTATTGGAGGGCAGAGGCATTCATGATAGCCAGTCTTAGCTCCATCGTGTATTCATCCAGCTTTTGTTCAACAAAATATGTTCTCTCCTTAGCGCTGGATAAACTGGAGATTAGCTGATGGTTGGCACTTAGCTGATCTTCAAGCTGCCTTTTAAGATCAATGAATTCCTCCATAGTGACTTCCTCTTTCAGTGTTGGAGGTTCAGCTATCTGTGGATTCTCACGTTTATGAGACCTCCACTGAGTAGGGTTGAGAAATCTTTTGATACGCCCCCACAGAGAAGGTTTCTCAACAGCCACTTTTGGAATAACAGGTGCCTCTTTAACTGTTAGCGTCCCAGGGAATACTGGTTCTGACCTAAAGAGCTCCTTGGAGACTAAAGGCTCTGGAATAAACTCTAAACAATAAAGTTTTCCTTGCAGAACCAATTCGAGTTGTGCTGCCAAATTTGCAATCCTCCATTGACGGCTCTTTTGCATTCCCTCCTGTGTTTTAATTTCAATAGCCAGTTTACGGTTGATTTTAGTAATTTCTTCAAGCCGTTTGTTTAAATTAGTTATCATATCAACAGTTGGCTCTCTGAAATCTGTGGGATTCACCTCAGGGAAGCACATTTTCTCCTGGAAATTAGCTGCAGGATACATAGGTGACGTCTCCATGTTCATTAGGCCACAAGTAAAACGTATATCTGAAAAATAAACTAAACTGCAGAACGAAAAGCTCTCAGCTCTTTAGAAATTCTTCAGTTATACAGGATTCTCCTATTGGCTCAACAAGAAACAAATGAATATTTGTTCAGAGTTAGCACGGATAGGAAACTCACTCACTGTGGTCTCAGCAAATAGCTGGACTTGCAATGAAATACAACAGAGCAATGCATGTAGAGTCAATGCAGTGATATCATTACCCTTTGATGTATGTGGCTCCGCCCCTTTCTTGATGTCTGTGGCTCAGCCCCTTTCTTGATGTCTGTGCCCCTTTAACTTTACTTGTTACTGAGCTGAGACCATCTGCTACAAAGATAGTTTATTTCCCACTGGAATTTATAACTAAAGATTTTTCTTTATTTCTGTATGTATTAGTGTTATTTAGGGATGCTCGATATTGGCTTTTTTACCAATATCCGATATGTCAATATTGTCTGACTCTTAATTTCTGATACAGATGTAAACCGATACTAGTTTTAAATGCGTTTGGAGCACAAAAAAAAGGTTTATATGGTTTTGTAGCCCAGGCTCTGCTGTTTTATTAGAGGTGCAGCTTGATGATATTTATTGATATAAACGGCATCCATCATTTTTATGCTAAACCTTTTGGGCTCGAACAATATTAATTTATATACACTGCTCACAAAAATTAAAGGAACACTTTAAAGAAACACATTAGATACATCAGATCTCAATATGAAGTTGGATATCTATACAAATAACGACAGGGCAATGTCTTAGGAACAAAAGGATGCCAAGTCTTTTAATGGAAATAAAGGTTTTCAGCCTACAGAGGGCTCAATTGTGTAGACACCCTAAAATCAGAGTGAAATGAAGATGTGGCAGGCTGGTCCATTATTTCAAAAACTTTATTTCTGCAACTCAAAATGCTTTTCAGTATCTTGTGTGGCCCCCACGAGCTTGTGTGCATGCTTGACAACGTCGGGGCATGCTCCTAATGAGACAACGGATGGTGTCTTGTGGCATTTCATGTGGCCTTCCGCCTTGCACAAAGGAGCAGGTATCGGTCCTGCTGATGGGTTGTGGACCTTCTACGGCCCTGTCCAGCTCTCCGAGAATAACCGCCAGTCTCCTGAAATCTCCTCCATGTTCTGGAGATTGTGCTGGGAGACACATTAAACCTTCTTGCTGCAGCACGTGTGGATGTGCCATCCTGGAGAAGTTGGACAACCTGTGCAACTTCTGTAGGGTTAAGGAATCGCCTCATGCTGCCAGTAGAGATAATTACTCAAGCCAAAACTAGCAAGAGTGGAAAACCAGCCAAAAAAGATCAAGAGGGAGAAACTTGAAATGACCTCCACATGTTAAACCAGTCCTGTTTTGAGGGTTTTGTAATTGTTGCCACTTTAGTGCACCTGTCGTTAAGTCCATGAACACCAATACAGCTGAAAGTGATTAACAATGCCCTCAGCTGCTTAATCAACCAGAAAATTATCAGACAGGTTTCATTGATTTCATGCCAGGCCCAATAAAAAAGTGTTCCTTTAATTTTTGTGAGCAGTACATATATATATATATATATAAAACAATATAAAACAAGTGAGTATTTTTGTCAATCTTTAATGCTCTCTGGTACTGGAAAATCAGATTTGAGCTATCAGAAGATTATTTTTGATTTAAAGATGTATTTTAAAAAGCTGAACATGTCATGAAACCTTAAATAACTGTTTAGGATTAATAAAAGGTTTATTTTAAACAAAAATCTTCAAGCATTAGAGGAGAACAGAACTCAATAAAACAGGCATCGATATATAAATTCTCATAATTTGTTTTAAATATCCATCCATCCATTTTCTTTAAGAAAAGGCAATAAAAAAGGAAAAATGGTAAATGGCCTGTTTTTAATATAGCACCTTCCAGAGTCCTAGAACCCCCCAAGGTGCTTTATAACACAGGCATTCACACATTCATTCCCTGGTGGTGACGAGCTACATCGTAGCTACAGCTGCCCTGGGGTGCACTGACGGAGGCGAGGCTGCCGTACACTGGCGCCACCGGTCCCGCCGACCACCACCAGCAGGCAATGTGGGTTAGGTGTCTTCCCCAAGGACACAACAACAGCGACAGACTAAGTGGGGTCTGAACCTGCAACCTTCCGATTGCAGGGTGGGCCCTTAACTCCTCTGCCACCATCACCCTCAGTCAGAAAAAGACAAAAAGACAAAAAATGTTAGTGAGTGAGTGAGTGAGTGAGTGTGTGAGTGAGTGAGTGAGTGAGTGAGTGAGTGAGTGAGTGAGTGAGTGAGTGAGTGCGTGAGTGAGTGAGTGAGTGAGTGAGTGAGTGAGTGAGTGAGTGAGTGAGTGAGTGAGTGAGTGAGTGAGTGAGTGAGTGAGTGAGTGAGTGAGTGCTACCTCATGCCCCCTGTCCATGGCTGCCATTTTCAATGGTGTTTCCTTACATAGGAAACGTTTAACTAAGTGGCAAAATGATCTGGACTCAAATGGGTTGTTTACTTTGAGTGCCTTGAGGCGACTCTTGTTGCTATATAAACAAACTGAATTGTTATTTCGTCATGCATTCTATTCATTCCTGGAACTAAAAGAAATGAACTGGTTTTTATAATCGGATGATTGTTGGTACCTTTAGCATCATATTGGTCTATCACACAGTCTGTTTCCCTAAGCCAAATAAAATGACTCATACATAATATCAAACATAATCTCCAGAGATTTCAGAATTTTCATTCCATTATACTGGATATACTAATGCTGAAGAGGCGGCTAAGTTTCAAACTGCTTCTCTGTCTTTTTGTCACCTGCTCCTTTTACATAATAGCCTGTTTTATTTATAAACAGCTGAAAGTTCCTTATATAACAATCCTTTTAATGTGACTGTTTGTTTCCTGGTCCAGGTTGGATGGAACATCTCTCTTGATCAGGAATCCAATGACTGCTGAGAGACCTGGCTGCTGAGGAAGCCTTATGCAAAAGGACGGTTCAGGAAGATGCTGGTACTGCAGTATCATTGCAGAGCTCTCACCCTTTCTGTTCACCTTCTACACCTCGGACTCCACCTACAACACCAGCAGCTGTCACCTCCAGAAGTTCTCTGATGACTCGGCCATCGTCGGCTGTGTGTCTGAGGGGAACGACCAGGAGTACAGGTCAGTCATCATGAACTTTGTGGACTGGTGTGAGCGTAACCACCTTNCGCTTGAACACCAGTAAAACAAAGGAAATGGTGATTGACTTCCAGAGAAACACTCCTCCTCACTCACCAGTAAACATCCAGGGAGCAGACATTGAGGTGGTGGACACCTTTAAGTACCTGGGTGTTCACCTCAACAGTAAACTGAACTGGTCCCACAACACAGATGCTCTGTATAAGAAGGGCCAAAGCCGCCTCCATCTCATGAGGAGGCTGAGGTCCTTCAGAGTTAATCCCAGCTGCTAAAATCCTTTTATCACTCTGTTGTTGGCTCTGTTATTCATTCTGCTGTGGTCTGTTGGGGTGTAGGCAGCTCTGACCGAGACAGAAAGAGACTGAACAAGCTAGCTACCAAAGCTAGCTTGGTTCTGGGCTGCCCGCTGGATTCTGTTGAGGAGACGTGTGTGAAAAGGAAGCTGTCTTCCATCTTGGAAAACCCCTCCCACCACACTGTATTCACTGTGGAGGCCATGGACAGCTCCTTTAGTGGCAGACTGAGACATCCCAGATGTAAAACAGAACGCTACCGTAGGTCATTCATTCCCACTGCAGTAAGAGTGTAGAACTCCACAGTTTAACTGTTACTGGTATCCTGTTACACGCTAGCATCAGTGCTAGGTTCAGTATGTGTTCAATACCCAGATGTACATTAGTACGTCTGTGTCCTTTAAGCTGGAAACTCAATTTTCTATTTTTATTCATTTTTTAATTGCTGAAGGTTACAATAATAGCCTTTGTGTATTTACATGTGTTATTTTTTCCTTTTCTATATATGTGCTGCCTTTACGAGTGAATTTCCCCACTGTGGGATTAATAAAGTCTATTCTATTCTATTCTATTCTGTTCAGAGGTTAGTGCAAACGCAGATGAGGTCATTCAGACTACACCACCACATGTCTGTCAGCTGAAATATTGACCAAATCAACCATGAATCCAGACACACTAAAGTAGCTGAAGAAGAAAACAGTCAAGGTGTTGCTGTGAGACTCCAGACCTCCCAGAAAAATGTTGTGTCTATGTTAAAATTAACCAAGATGTAACAGACTGATAGACCATTTAGACAATTATATTAGTGCAAACAGGTTTCTCTCAGACAGTCTCTGAACCTGGGTTTGCTTTGGCACAGTTTAACATATTTATGTTCTCCTTCATTAAACTTTGGAACTGAAGGAACGGTATTCCACAACCTTAGAAACGGGGGTTTCTGATGATCTCCAGAAATCAAGTTTAACTGAAAAAACAACATTTTAAAAGTTATCTTTAGTCATATTTTTAAAGTGAACTGCACAGTGGTGCAGTGGTTAGCCCTGTTGCCTTGCAACAAGAAGGACCTAGGTTTGAATCCTGGCCTGGCATCTTTCTGCATAGAGTTTGCATGTTCTCCCTGTGCATGTGTGGGTTCTCTCCGGGTTCTCCGGCTTCCTCTCACAGTCTAAAAACATGACTGTGAGGTTAACTGGTGCATCTGTTTGAGCACAGACAATTCAGCCAGAGCAGAAAGTAGCTTCAGATGACAGGATCTGGAGTCCTATTTCCTAATATTCTGACATCTCTCCTCTGATTGGCTAACAGCAACACGACTCTACCACTGACTCTGTTTGCTCTGCAACGTTGATGTTTTATCTCCACCAATAACACAAGCCTGGAGGAGTTCTGCTGTGTGGTGGAGTTGCTAATGCTAACGGTTAGCTTCTACTAGCCCAGACGTTCTCTGCTGTTTCCTGGACGCTAAACCAACAACAGCCTTCCCCGTCGTGAGTCAAGATGGGTGAGTCCATGAATGTTAAGTGACAGTGTGACGTAGATCTGTCAGGCTTTTCTAATCCTAGAGTTTCACCTAGAGTCTATTTTCTATCAGAAGCTAATGCAGGAGATAGGTGGAGGAGACTATTTTCATGTTCAGCCTGCATGATAAACTCAGAGTGACCCAGTAGAATCAGAAATAATCATTAAAAATGGTTTCTCATTGAACCTAATCTTTAATTATAATGTATGATTGTAGGTTAAAAAGTAATGGTAGGTACTGTATAACGTAAGTTAAAAAACTCACAAATAAATTTAATGAATTTCTGAAACATGCAACATTAGGGAAAAGTGATGTGCTTTAAAATCAGCTGAAAGAGAACATGGATCCTGTGGTCCTAAAGATTTCTCATGCATTTTATTATAGACGACATCCGTTTAGACACTGATATTTGTGACTGGCTGATCGTTTACGTGTAAACCGTCTATGAATGTTGTTTATGGGTGAAGTCAGTAGGTTGCTGCAGATGCAATCTATCCTGTGAGATATTAATTGATTCAGCTTTTGGTTTCTTTCCCAGGAAATGTGCTGTTTATGTGGCCCAGGCCTGTTTACCACCCAGCATTATGGGTTTATGAAACTCAGATCAATACCTTTATAAGAAAAGTTTCAGGCCTGCAGCAAATTTGAATCTAATGCACTGAAAGCTAAAAAGATGCACGACACCACAGCGGCTGCCCCGTTAACTGATGAATCGCTGCAACACACACAGAAACATGGAACCCTGTAGAAGAAGCAAACAGAGAGCATGCTAGCACACATCTCCTCCTCAGCCAGGCTGGTGGGAAACCTGACTACCTCATCAATAATGGATGGAAACCAGCCTCTGTACAATGCTGCTATTGTTTTGCTATGATCAGCTTTACACTACAATGTGCTGTGTTTACACATATCAGCTTTTTGGAGAAATCCATCTCAGTCCATGGAAGAAATCTTTCATTAAAAATGAATTAGATGATATCTGTAATACAATAAGCTGGTTTTGATAACATACACACTTTAC
>SSNS01000749.1:178587-190348 GCA_006937985.1 Aphyosemion australe | reverse complement strand
CATTTCCTGCACACGCCTGTACACGGTGGCTCTGGATGTTTTCACTCCGGACTCAGTCCACTGCTTCCGCAGGTCCCCCAAGGTCTGGAATCGGTCCTTCTCCACAATCTTCCTCAGGGTCCGGTCACCTCTTCTCGTTGTGCAGCGTTTTCTGCCACACTTTTTCCTTCCCACAGACTTCCCACTGAGGTGCCTTGATACAGCACTCTGGGAACAGCCTATTCGTTCAGAAATTTCTTTCTGTGTCTTACCCTCTTGCTTGAGGGTGTCAATGATGGCCTTCTGGACAGCAGTCAGGTCGGCAGTCTTACTCATGATTGCGGTTTTGAGTAATGAACCAGGCTGGGAGTTTTTAAAAGCCCCAGGAATCGTTTGCAGGTGTTTAGAGTTAATTAGTTGATTCAGATGATTAGGTTAATAGCTCGTTTAGAGAACCTTTTCATGATATGCTAATTTTTGAGACAGGAATTTTGGGTTTTCATGAGCTGTATGCCAAAATCATCAATATTAAAACAATAAACGGCTTGAACTACTTCAGTTGTGTGTAATGAATCTAAAATATATGAAAGTCTAATGTTTATCAGTACATTACAGAAAATAATGAACTTTATCACAATATGCTATTTTTTTTAGAAGGACCTGTATTTTATATCGACCATAGAACAATTATAACTTATTTTTAAAAAAATGTCCTAAATGGTCTCCTTTAAGTTTGCTGTCAGGAAACTCCCATCTATCAGGGGGAATGCCAATGAAATGAGCCTTTTGGCTATAATTGGGTACATTTACATTGTAAAATGTTTATTAATGCACATTGCCTCTCTAAAAGGAATAAAAGTTATTATTCATTCAGGAAGAGAGACACGTGTATGTAGGGATGGGTACCTTTGACATTTGAATCGATACGGTACCAATTCCCGGTACCTATGAATCAATACCGGTACTTCACGGTACCTATTTTCGATACTTTTGAGTGTTTAATAATTATTTAAATTCTTCAATATGAAAACCTTTAACCACAACTGTTTCTAAATGATGCAGAAACTAAAACCCAGCTCCATGTACTCCTATTCCTCTCCTCTGGACAAATTGTGTGATGGTGCGTCCTTGTAGTATTAGAAACTGCTGTGAACTAAATTTACTGTGTATCTTCATTCATTTTGCCGTTCTTTTTAAAACAGTTGATTTTTCCTACTCGGAGGTCGGAATTTCCGAGGAGGAAGTGAACGCACCATTAGCTGATAGCAATGTTAATGCTAGCTAAAATATCAAGCTAACACTATCTTAAACATAAACGTTTATTTTGCTGCTGGAGCAGATTAAGATGATGATGCCTCACTTAGATCGTTGTCACTGGTTTCATCATCACCCAATCACCCACTGCATTTAGTGAAGTGAAGCCAAACTTTATAGCGCGTTCGCTTTCTCCTAGTCGAAATTTCCAAGTTCCGAGGAGAAAGCGAACGCACCATTAGCGGAACAGGAGCTAAAATATCAAGATAATGTTATGTTAAACAGTTTATTTACCTGCTGGAGCAGATTAAGACAATGATGCCTCACTTATATCATTGTTGCTGGTTTCTTCATCACCCAGATAGCCATCCCATTTAGTAAAGTGGACCCAAACTTTAGAGCTCTTCTTCTGTGCCATGCTGCTTGCTCTGTTTACAGCTTGCCTGCAGCGACTAGCGACTTTCCGCTCAATCACCGGTGAAACACTTCTCGAGGGGGGAACACATATCAACATAACACCGGCGCTGCTGTCTATTTTGGCAAATTGCTGTCTCGCAAGTTCTCGTTAGGTCAGGTACCGAAACAAGGCACCGTTTCTTGTCACGTGAATCGGTGCTCGTTCGGTTCGACGGAATTCGGTCGGTGCCTTAAAAAGTACCGGTTCCGGTACCCATCCCTACTTGTATGGTTACCATGGTGATTTTAATAAGCCACTTGACGCAGCAGCATTAACGTTTCTTGATTCTCTTTACTTTATAGGATTGCTACACCTCCATCACATTTGCATAGACTCATTCATGTGTGTTTATGTCTGTCATTGAGTGTGCCTGTGCAACATCCTGTGTGCTTGTTTAGGAATGCTTTCTTGGCTTAAGTGTGTGATTACTGGATTACATGCATGTGTGAGCACATCTGTGCATGCTTTGTGTATCCAACTCTGTGACAGATAATATGTGGTATTAATAATATACAGTAAGGGTAGCACATAGTAAGGTAAAGGGAAATGATTCACATGCACACACACGCACAAAAAGACACACAGACACACACATATACACACACACACATATATATACACACACACACACAGGCACAGACACACACGTTTGACTGATTAGAGTCATAATTAAACTTTACTGGAAAGGTGTGAAGATGGAGCTGAGGGAGGGGGGGTCTGTGGAAGAATGACGAGGCAAAAAAACAAGAAGAAGCTGGAAACAGTGAAAAGAGAGAGCGCTTGTAGAGAAAAGAGCAGGATGAAAGATGAAGGGAGTCAGGCAGAAGGGGGGTGATGCTGCAGCAGCAGGCCCGCTGTGACTCAGCACTAAAATCAGCCTTTGTCTCTGCTCTCCTTTAAATATCATATTAGTCATTGTAGCAAACACACTATTAGACTCTGCTTCCATCAGGACCACGCGTCTCATGTTATTTGAGCGTCATGGTGAAACGCTACAGCTGATCAAAGCTGCTGAAAAACACGAGTGTCTCTATTTACATCTGTCTGGATTACTGCAATATCAGATGAATTAGCGCTTTAGTCTTGATAGCTTGATGATTAATGAAAAGTTCAAGTCTAGATCTAAAAACCAGCTGCTCTAAACCAGCTTTAAGTGGGGAAATGAGGTACTTCCCTTAATGCCGTACAAATATGAGACAGAAACATGGGTGATACTTTTACATAGATCTGTAATCAATAGCTTTATTGAACAGAAATGACAGAAATCCACATGGAGACACTTTTATTAACTTTGAGCCTCATGGTGGACATGCACAATAACATTTAAATAGTAAAGATATGAAATAAAAGCTCTTTAAAACACTATACTGAAGATTTCAAAAGGCTTATTAGTGTTATGGTTTCCTTTGAATTTCTCCTCAGTATTAAGTCTGGCCTCAATAAACCCTCAACATTGTAATAATCCGTTAGGGTTGCTCTTGCACTGTTCCTTTAAGAGACTCCACATTTTGTTCATTTTGTTTTACATTTTTAAGCAACACTAGCCCGTTCTCCTTCAGTGATGAATGAACTGTAGTTCAATGACCAAGTTTCTTTCAGTGATTTTTTTTAATTTTTTTTTTGTTTATTGCCCTGGGTGGCAATTAAGAGAGAGGTTCTCAACATCAGAGAGTAGAAAACCCATGGTTCAGCCTCCACCGTGTTTTACAATAGCTGCAGTTGTAAGGTACATATAGTCCCCCACTTCAGATGAGCTCCCTCAAATACTTTACTAACAAGTAGTAAATGGTTTGTAACTTCTTAAATTAGTTTTATTAATGTATTTATAAGAATCAATAGATAATCTGTTGAAAAAGAAGTAGCGAGTTGCAACTTTGGCAGCCTTTAAGTGACAACTGTAAATGAATTGTAAGACATCTGTTAACATTTAGTAGCTGACTGATGTAGTCTTGAGACTCAGTGTTTAGAAAACATCTAGTATGTGTAGTACATGTGTATGTTATAGTATTATATAGGGTACGTTAACCATTTACTTACCCTTTATAAATGATTAATGAAAGGCTTATAGATCATGAAACATCATGAATGACAAGTGTTATATAGGAGCGTCTTCATCATGAATAAAGCCTTTATAGTGGTGCTTGTAAGCTGTTATGAGAAATATGTTGGAGACGCTTTAGAAATGATTAGTTAACCATTAACTAATGCTTAACTGATGAGTAACTAATGATAAAGTGTTACCGAATTCCTGATGGTTCCCATCACCATCAAAGCTTAGATTTGTGCATTTTGGAGACTTATGCTGTGTTCACACCGGCCTTGACGTATGCGTCAAACAACGCATACTTCATGCCGTTTTTGACGCCTATATATTTTTGACATTGACGCAGCTTGCGTTGACGCAGCTTGCGTTCGGGGAGGGGAAGGGAGGAAAGAGCCCGTGCGCGGCTCTCTGTTGCCAGATGTTTGTAACAATGGCGGATCCTATCGAGACAATGTAGGCATAAACGTTGAAAAAACACTCACCCGACACGCCGAGTTCTCTAGCAATCTTCCTCCAAGCAAGGTCCTTTCTATTTCGATCTCGGTAAGCGTAGCAAGACGGGTCATACAGTTCCCGATAGTTGCAAACGGCTTCCCTCGCTCTGCTGTGACGTATCAACTGGCGCTCTGATTGGTTGACGCTTGTAAAGCGACGCAGAAAGTTCAGCTAGCTGAACTTGCTTGACGTTTGCGTTGCAAGCGTTGCAAGCACCGATTCCATAGGAATTGCTTTTGTCTCTCACCGCTGTACTAGAGGCTCTTTTTAATTTTTAACACAATTCTTACAAAACTCTGTAGAAACATGACGATTCACATGCAAGACCATCAGGGCCTTCTCGTGTTTTTCTTTTTCAAAACAGCTTGTGGTTTTCACCCAGCAGCTGTTTGTCTGAGTGTCCAACTTGGTTACCATGTCAACCCTAATGAACCACTGGCAGCAGTTTAAGCATTTTCAGAGTTTTTCTTTTGTTTTAGGCTTTTATTAAAATGAATCAACTATAATATACATGAGAAGGTTTATTCTAGCCTAGATTGTGCCAAAGCTGATGCTGGAGTTCTGGGCAGCAGCTGCATTGGAACCCTTCAGAACTTTGGTTCCTGTTCAGAGTCCAGCTGTCATGGACTAGATCAGAGATCATTTCATAACAGAATCAGTTCAAGTTCTGATGGATGTGTGAACATGGTCACTGAGTCTGAAGCTGACATGCAGAGTTCTGAACATGTAAATATTGATCAGCTGCTGCCTCCTAGAACCAGACTTTCCCAAGTCTCTCTCTCTCTCTCTCTCTCTCTCTCTCTCTCTCTCTCTCTCTCTCTCTCTCTCTCTCTCTCTCTCTCTCTCTTTCTGACAGATATCTATTAAAAGCTGCTGCTGACGTCAGAAGCGTCCGCCATCTTTGACAAGAGCTGCTCTGCTTTTTCCCTCCCATTGAAGAAGAAGAGAGGAGGAAGCAGCCAACGCACAGTGCCTTTGCAGCATCCCAGTCGCATACTGGTATCGGTCAGCTGTTGATCTGGGCAGACGCGGGCACCGACAGCAGGCTCAGGTAGGACTCCACACCTTTTGCACCACCTTAAACCAGCTGAGCTGGACTCGCTCATCGGAAGAGTTTAATGCGCTCTGAAGCAGAAGGTCGTTGGTTAGCGGGCTGGACCTGCTTTTTACAGGATGCGGTTGATCGTTTTTTCTGGTGTTTGTGGGTGAGCAGGGTGAGCAGGGTGAGGAAAGCCAAGTGTGAGAGAATGCGTGACCTCCCTGTAGGTGATAAATCATAGCACGCAGCGGGTTTGCGGGAGGATGGCTGCGCTGCGCTATCAATGCGCCTGTCTCAGATGTGGGCGTCTTCAGCGCTTCAGCACGACGGACAGCGACACGCGCAGCGTGGGGACAGCGGTACCGGCCCGGTCCGGTCCGGTTCGCGCCCAAACACCATCGATAAGAGTAGCACCTCCCACCCCCACCCCATCACAGCCATTTTGGAGAAGAGATGTTTTCTTCAAACGGAGGAGGAGGATGATGATGTCGCAGCAGGATGATGAAGCGTGAATCAGTCGGAAGCAGTGAAACGCGAGTGTGTGTGAGTGTGTGTGTGAGTGTGTGTGTGAGTGTGTGTGTGAGTGTGTGTGTGTGTGGGGGGGGTTGGTGCGTGGCTCCATTTTTTTATAAATAGCGTCCACGCAGTTTCTTTTTCTCTTTGGCACGCGCCTGTGCGTGAAGGCAGGGAAACTTTCCGCTGCGGGGTGGGTGGGGGTGGCCGGAGGAGGGGGCTTTTCCCGCTGGAGAGTGCCGGCCCGCGGTAAAACCCGCACTATGACACCCACGCCTCATCCATCCCTCCATCCATCCAACCATCCATCCATCCACCCATCCATCCATCCATTCCTCCATCCATCCATCCATGCATCCATGCATCCATCCATCCATTCCTCCATTCCTCCATCCATCCATCCATCCATCCATCCATCCATCCATCCATCCATCCATCCATCCATCCATCCATCCATCCATCCATCCATTCCTCCATCCATCCATCCATCCATCCATCATCCATCCATCCATCCATCCGTCTCCGTGGTGACGCACTAACTGTCAAATATCCCCGCGTGAACTATCAATCAATCACACGTGGCGCACAGCAGTGTTCAACATCTTTGAGCCAGCTTGGCTCGATGCGCGTTCACACCTTTACACCGACACCCCCCCACACACACACCCTCCACACCCCCCCCACCCCACCCCAATGCAGACTGTCCCGTAGGAGATCGTCTCAGACCGCGGGTGGATGCTGGAATCAGATGTTTGTTTGTTGTGCTGCTGGACTGAAGCTGATGCTGGCGCGCGCGCCCGCCCGCAGACACGGGCACGCGGAAGCAGGGAGGTGATTGCTGACTGCCCTGAAACGCGATGATGCAGCAGATCAGAGGCTGGAGTGGTGCTGGTCTCTGGCGCAGCGGGAATTACTTTACACAACATCACAGCGTGCTGCTGCGTCTGGATCACCTAGAACAAAACAAATAAACGATCTGATGCGTCTCTGTGGGACCTGGTGCTCCAATAGAGCCTGCTGTGAGGATGATCTGGGACCAGATTTCAGAATGCGTTTGTTTGGGCTGCGGGGGTGGGGGTGGGGGGGCAGCTTTCTATGTAACCCATTGTTTAAGCCTGCTGATAAAGACTGACTCATCATCTTAACGATCATCTCACAGTCTGACAGCTGCTTCTAAACCAGATGTTCATCCATCCTGTTTGAGTCTTTTTAGGAGAATGATGAAGATTAAACTGGATTAAACTGGTTCATGTGTCAAAATGCACCAAATATTTGAGTTTCTAGAACATTTAAGCAGGTAGAAGACAGTCAATACACATATGCTCAGAATCAGACAGTCTTGATTTGTTCCTCTAGAATAGTTTATTTTCTGTTTAGTTTAGGAGTAAATCTCCAAGCTCAAGCAAAAGTATCGTGAATCTTTTCAGTTTTATTGATATAAAGGACCTGCTGTTTTCATATTCTGGACTCCACGGTGCTCTACACCATGGCTCTGGCCATAAATGAGCCTAAATAACATTCATTTAAAAATAATTCAACCTTTTTAATTTAACTAGTGAAACTTTGTGTATTTGCTCACAAAAACACATTAATATCTATTTGTTTGCCCTTCAAGAAAACCCAACTAGAAGTCCACATGTATGAGAATCCCAACAAAAATCCAGCGGACTAAGTGACCTCATCAGGTTTAGGAGTAGCAACCCTGAGGAGAACCTCCAGTCTGAGGTTTCTGGGGAGAAGCAGAATCTTCTGGAGCTTTATGAGGGAGAAGTAGTGTGGAGCTTTTTGTGGCTCCTGTGGGGCCTCCGCCACCTCCACCCCCCCACCCGCTCCCTCTGACAGACTCTCTGCATGTAGCGTAAACAAAAACAGAAGCAACAAAATGGCCACTGGTGAGGCCGCCTGGCTGCAGCGATGAAACAGCAGCTCTGCTGCAGAAACATCCCCGTTTCACAGCCCAGTGACACAAAACATTTAGAGCTTAAACAAAACTAATGCACCTTTATGAGACCTTTATCTCTCAGGGTGTGATTGTTGTTGTTTTGACTCATGAAAAGAATCCAGAGAGAGGGAATCAAAGCTATTATTACAGAAGAGTTGAAGCATCATGGATGGGTGATTTAAAGAACATTAGAGATGCACCAGTTCTGGTTTAGAGCACCGATGTCGATCTTTATTCTGGTGAAGCTGTGATCTTCTGATCCTCACCAGTAGCAAACAACAAGACCACATCACCCCATGTGCCCCCGGCGCTGGCTGTCTGCACGATTTAAGACTGAGTTTAAGATTTAAAATCTGGGTTTTAAACCTTTAAACAGCCAGACACCTTCGTATTTACCAGAGATCCTACTCATGCACGTTTCCAGGAGAGGGTTGTTGCTGTTAGATGCTCCCGGGACTCGTCTTGTGACTCAGAGCTCAAATGTCAGGACGGCTGCGACTTTGGTGAATGGCCTGTATTTGTATAGCGCCTTCTTAGGGTTCTACAACCCCCCAAGGCGCTTCACAACACAATCAGTCATCCACCCATTCACACGCTGGTGGGGATGAGCTACATTGTAGCTACAGCTGCCCTGGGGCGCACTGACAGAGGCAGGGCCTGCCGTACACTGGCGCCACCAGTCCCTCTGACCAACACCAGCAGGCAAGGCGGGTTAAGTGTCTTGCCCAAGGACACGACAGTGACAGACTGAGCGGGTTGCGAACCTGCGACCTTCAAGGCGGTGACTTAACTCCTCTGCCACCATCGCCCAACAAGCGTTGGATTGTTCACCCACTAACAGGGAACGTGAGCTGGGGTTAGACCGTCGTGAGACAGGTTAGTTTACCTTGAATGCTTTAAGTCCTTTAAGATCTGTCTTTTAATTCCAGATGAGCAGAAATCATCCGGCCGTTTTAGGCTGTTGGTGTTTGTGTCTGTTGACTGGGTTTGGTGTGAATCATTTACCCTGTAAAGTGCTTTATAAATAAAGGGTGATTGATTGATCCTTGAGTTAGCCCTCAGTGATGGTGAGTTTTATAAACTGGGAAAATGTTGAACTTTTTTATTACTTCCTGGCATTTGAGTCTCAAATTGATCAATTAAACTGATTGTGCACCTTTTGTGGCCGATTCTGATCACTAGCTGATTTTTTATGGTGTCTCAGATAAAACAGCTGCTGCTCCTGACCGACATGAATCAGGATGTAATCCAAACTCATCACTCGCTGACTTCTGCCTCCAAACATATCATGTTCACCACTACGTTATTTGTCTTATTGTGATGTAAAGCATCCGTCTGAAGCTTCTATTGTTACATATTTACACACCACACAGCAGCATCAGCAGGCCAACATGGATGTCACAAAGGAGCTCAGATGGGGCGCTGATGGAGCAGTGGTGGTTTGTGGGTAATGTTTGCCCACATCTACTTCAGTCGTTTTTTATGTACTCGATAAGTCCCAGGCAGGGCTCACCTGATGTCTGCATCTCAACATTCAACAAGCTTCATGTTCTAATATCTCATACTGAGATTTCATTCAATATAAGTCTGGAAGTTGGATTAATGAAGGGATCCCTAACCCCAGTAGACCATGGGTCTCCAACTAGCAACTCTTCTGGTCCCTCTGCAGTAGAGAGAGACCGATATTTACCTATATCACATTGTCTGATACACCTCTTTAGTGGAGCTGCTTTAAAAGCAGGAACATCCGTGGGAATGTATATTTACATTTCTGAAAACCATCTGCTTAAAGGTCAACTTCACTCATATTTGTAATCCATTTGCTGTGGTCTCTAGTAGGAATGAATGCCTTGTAAGTTGTACTCAGGGGGAAAAAAGCTCTGGTGCTCCTGTTTCAGGAACTAGAAGTGAGCCAGATCAGAGCTGAGCTTCAGACGACAGGATCTGGAGTCTTATTATCTGATATTTTATCTCACCTCTGATTGGCTAACAGCAACACGACTCTACCACTGACTCTGTTTGCTCTGCAACGTTGATGTTTTATCTCCACAAATAACACAAGCCTGGAGGAGTTCTGCTGTGTGGTGGAGTTGCTAATGCTAATGGTTAGCTTCTACTAGCCCAGACGTTCTCTGCTGTTTCCTAAACCAACAACAGCCTTCCCCGTCGTGAGTCAAGATGGGTGAGTCCATGAATGTTAAGTGACAGTGTGACGTAGATCTGTCAGGATTTTCTAATCCTAGAGTTTCACCTAGAGTCTATTTTCTATCAGAAGCTAATGCAGGAGATAGGTGGAGGAGACTATTTTCATGTTCATGAAAAACTCAGCGTGACCCATTAGAATCAGACATAATCATTAATACATTTTTTTTAGTGAAACTAATCCTTAATAAACGTTTTAAAACATGAAAATCATTTAAAAAATTGGCAGCACATATTGGCCATCAGCTGAATGTAACCTCTACATATCAGCATTGGTATCTGCATTAGAAAAACCCATATCAGTCAGTCACTTTTCTGCAGTGACTCTTAACATGGACATAAACAT
Organism: Aphyosemion australe; assembly: GCA_006937985.1. Classification (NCBI taxonomy): domain Eukaryota; kingdom Metazoa; phylum Chordata; class Actinopteri; order Cyprinodontiformes; family Nothobranchiidae; genus Aphyosemion; species Aphyosemion australe. The sequence goes on along the minus strand of SSNS01000749.1, from coordinate 180,077 downwards.
TACACAAGTAAAACAGACTATCTTCACTGTTTTCTGTCCAATTTAGGCAATAATGTGATGAATTCTCGTGAGAGGAGTGATAGTCACATAGTTTATTACCCTGATCCAGCTTCCATGCACACATTGTGTTGTGTTTCTGAAATAAGCATCAAATACATGAAACCTATGAAAGATGCTGGAGGGGAAAGCTTGGTCAGATCCTCCTGAGACCACAGCTGTCTGGTAGTCTGAAAACTTTATTTTTATTATTTTTATGTGGATGAGTAGAACCTCAGTGACATAAAGAAAACATTGGTTTTAAATGTTTCATAGCTCTAAGTTAATAATACAGAAATGTAACTAAAATTTAAAAAAATGGTTTACAATCCAGTCTCCCTGAATAATAAAGCTGAACAGAATCCAACATGCTGATGTCCTGTATAGGGACGTGTACGGTGGCCCTGAAGTGCAAACCACACCAACAAATCACTAAACACAACAATAAATTGAGAAACACAAACAAATTCAGAAACACAACAACAAAATTGGGAATCACAAAAACAAAATTAAGAATCACAAACACAAAAGCCTCGATTTTCTGAGCTCGCTTCATGGAACAACCCTCTGCTCTGCTATGGTCTGGAAACAGCTAAAGCTAGGCTAATACATCCATAAGTAACTTGAACCTTTTATTATGCTTATTAACTTACTCGATGGGAGTGAAGTGTCTCTGATGATAGATGCGTCATAAAGCCTCTTGCCGCTGCAAAAGTTCGGTGACTCCTCAACGAGCTTTTTCCCACAGTTAGGACAAAACATCCCATCGTTCTTCAAACGAAATGCGCTACAGGCAGAGTAACTTCCGGTTCCAAAGACAAACAGCTCAGTCGTCCAATCAGTGATGGTCTCCTGTTGCTGACTGGTACCTACCCTTTCCGGTTTTGTTAATGTACTTGTGCTTCTCAATTTCGTAATTTTTTTCTGTCCAAGCTACAAAGAGGTACAACAAAGGATCGCATTTGGCCCAAGAACCACAGGTTAGAATAGAATAGACTTTATTGATCCCACAGTGGGGAAATTCACTTGTCACAGCAGCACCAACACTCAAAGGGTAATTAGAAGAAAGATAAAACAAGGATACATGTATATACACATAGTCAATAATCTACTATTGTAATCTTAGATCACTAAAAAAAAACACAAATAAAAGACAAACAAACTTGGTACCAACACTATGCAGCATACTGTAAGAGACACAGACAACAATGTGAATTCGGTATTGCACAAGTATAGAACACATGAATATTGCATTGGTGTTATTGTGAACCAGGATGATACCAGTACAGCTTAAACTGAGGAGTTCTACACTCTTACAGCAGAGGGGATGAAGGATCTGCGATAGCGCTCAGTTTTACATCTGGGATGTCTCAGTCTACCTCTGGAGGACCTGTCCATGACCTCCACAGTGGAGTGCAGTGGATGGGAGGGGTTTCTTAAGATGGAGGTCATCT